>JAPQNM010000008.1:13627428-13674928 GCA_029783475.1 Metacarcinus magister | reverse complement strand
GTGATCATCCTGGGTGGAAGGTGAGGGATGCCCGCTATGCAGTGACGGATGATCCTCCTCACCATCACCTCACCATCACCTCACCATCACCTCACCATCACCTGAGGCACAAGGCAATACCCTGCACAACGCCACTCCAAGTAAGAGGATCCTTGTTTTCTTTTCCCTTCCCTTTTTTCTCGGTTGCGTGTCAGGGTGTGAGGGAAGGAGTCAGTGAAGTCCTCTGACCTCAGCATCCTTGTAGTGTCCTATTGACCTAAAGACGTGGCTTCCTTTGACCTCCTCTGCCCAAGGTGTTTCATGAAGCATTATTAATATTCACTCATGCACGACTAGTATTCAAGAGGAGATGGAATAATTTCATCTCATCTTCCTCTTGTTTATTTTTTTTCCTTTTTCTACTTAAGATGCCAAAGGTTAAAATTCCTAGCCTAGAAATGTCGTTCCTTTTCAGTGGTAAGGCGAGTGACCTTGAGTGATCTTTTGTTACTTTACACAGAAATCATCGTATCGTTTTATAACTTAAACGGATATTCCCCTTTTGTTTTATCGATCACCGTGGAAGAACAGCGAGGGAAACAGAAGAGTTTGTTTATGTGGTGCGTTTAAGTCCTTTCTTAACCATCTTTTTCCTTCACTTTAAGTCTATATCAGTAATAGTCTCCTCTCCTTAACTAATATACGTACTAACCCATTCGTAACTTAACCAACGCATCTCATACAGCAATACAAATACAAATACAAATACAAATACAATACAATACACACAAAGTTCTTCCTCATTCTAACCTCCACTTTATCTTGAAACTGAAACTCATGTAGCCTTTTAGGTCTTCACTTGGAGGGATTCGTGCGTCCCAGGTGCTCGGTGCTCATGTTCTGGTTGTTGGCAGCGACACACAACCTCCTCCCAGCCTCGTTCCCCCTGAGAAAACACACGTTCCTGGCGTCACTAATCCATGGGGTGTCGCTGCGGCCCGTGCTATTTGTAAGTCGAGAAGATGGCAATTGTTTTAGTATACGCATATATGGTTTTTTTTTCTTCTTCTTTCGTAATAAGCGTATGAGTAAAATGTGATAGGGTAAAGTAAATGTTTTTTTTGTTTTTTTTATAGATATATATTTTTTTTCAATCCCATGACGAAGGAAGAAGAAGAAGAAAAAAAATCCTTCCAAAACAGATTAAAATTCCTTTGAAACCCACAGTATCACCATAAAAAAAAAATAATAAATAAATAAATAAATAGGAGTCAAAATAATAATAAAAATAAATAAAAGGTAAATCCCCTATCACGGTATTAACATTTTAAACCCCGTTAATCTCCACTTTACATGGGCATTAAACTCCCTTTTTATCACGTTCTCTAAAGGGTTCAAGCCACTGTAAGCTGTAACCCGCTGTGAGGCGCCCTTGGAGTCCCGCTGATGTCCCTGCGTGGGGCGGCGATAGTAATGAGGCTGTGGGAGGGGACAGGGGAGGCAGGGAAAGGCAGGGGAAGGCAGGGGAAGGCAGGGGAAGAGTGGGCTTTTAGTGGGCGGAGGAGTATTAGCTCAAGGAATTGCTACATCACCCAGAAACCTCGATCTTTCCTTGATACTACTCTCTCTCTCTCTCTCTCTCTCTCTCTCTCTCTCTCTCTCTCTCTCTCTCTCTCTCTCTCTCTCTCTCTCTCTCTCTCTCTCTCTCTCTCTTTCTGCTACACTTTCTCCTACTCTCCCACTCTCTCTCCCTTCACTCCCATAATCCTAAGTATCTTAAAAATCTTGAATATCTTATCCTCTACGTGTTTTTTCTTCTGTTTTTTTCCCACTGTTATTTCTTCTACTCTTATCTATGTATTTATTCTTCTTTCTTGTTAGGTTTATATGATATTTTGAAATCCGTTTAACATGATATAATACTTTCCTTTTTTATTATTATTATTATTATTTTTTTATTCGTACAATTTCCTGGTTTTTTCTTTTTTGTTATAAGGATTCATTACACATTTTTTCTTTCTTTTATTTTTTTTACGTAATTCAGTTTATTATTTTTTTTTAGGCGTCGTGTTTCTTTTGTTTCGTGAAGGGGAGGGAGGTGTACGTGTATGTATGTATGTATGTATGTATGTATATATGTATGTATGTATGTATGTATGTATGTACGTGTTGGTCAGTGTGCATGACTGTTGTGTACGTAAGCTTGGGGTTGCCTTTGTTAGGTGTTGTTTGTAAAAGAATGAATAGAAGATACAGTGTTCTCTCTCTCTCTCTCTCTCTCTCTCTCTCTCTCTCTCTCTCTCTCTCTCTCTCTCTCTCTCTCTCTCTCTCTCTCTCTCTCTCTCTCTCTCGTACAAACAGAAAAGAGAGAGAGAGAGAGAGAGAGAGAGAGAGAGAGAGAGAGAGAGAGAGAGAGAGAGAGAGAGAGAGAGAGAGAGAGAGAGAGAATATTTAGGTCCTTTGCGCCCATTGCCCGTAAAAGTGGGTGGGTCTGAAGACACTACAAGACCAGGAGCTGCACACACACACACACACACACACACACACACACACACACCACATATATAAAAACTAAAAAACATGAATATAACCACATAAACCATATTTGTTCCACCTCTCCACCTGTCCACCCATACCATACCCATACCCATCCCATAACCATACCCATACCCATACCATACCACCATCCACCCCTACACGTCCACTAACTCACCTATTAGACAGATAAATACCACTACACATACACCAACGCTATTTGTCACGCCTCGTTACCCACCCACACGTAACTCCGCGAGGTTATTCCTACTGAGTCTACCTGAGGATGTGTCTAAATGTTCAAGGTTAACTTAGCGTGTGACTTAGGAGTTAACTTAGTTGGGTCTTCTTGATAGGACTTAGCGGTCAGTCCTTGTGATAGTAACTTAAGGGTGAGAGACTTAGATTTGAGTACTATATAAAGGGATTAGAGTATTTTAAAAGAGATTGATTGCAAGGAATGGATATTGATGGTAGAATTATGTCTTTGTGTATGGGAAAGTAGGGTAGGGTAAGGTTAGGTTAGGGGTATAGGGTAAGGAGGTAGTGCAATATAACTTTCTTTCATTACATAAACTCCATTATCTACTCTCTGAATATATATCTTATTGTCCTTTTTTTATTGAAGTGTTAAGTCAAGCGTGGATTGGTAGGCAAGTAGTAAGGGGGCGCGGCCTAACCAAGGAGACAACGCAGTTCATTGGTTCCCGCTTTTACCTTTTAACCAATGAGGTGACAGAGTATTATATTGAGTGTTGATTCGAAAATTCCCAAAGCATTTATGACTGAAACTTTAAAACCTGTTTGTGAAAGGAGTAAAAAGAGGAGAAGGGATGAAATAGGTGGAGAGAAGAAGAGAGAGAAGGAGGAAGGGGAGGAGAGAGGGAGGAATGGAGAAAGGTGACAGATGGTGGAATGGAGAGAGGGAGGGAGTGTACTTTCTCTAATATCTCCACCATTCCCTCTCCTCCACCTCCTCCTTCCTTCCACTTATAATGAACTTAAGTAAAGAAAAAGACTTGTTAAGAGAGACTAAGATAGAGAAAGAGAGAGGGAGAGAATGTAGGAGTGGAGTATCAATGTTTAATTTCTTTCATTCTTTTATATATCCAAATTTTTCCTCTCTCTCTCTATACATCTTCCTCTCGTCTCTCTATCTTATTTTTGTTTATTTTGTCTTCAGTCTTCCCTTATTCAGTTCTTCAAGTGTTTTTTTGTTTACTCTTCGCGGCTGTTCTTGTCTGCTTTCAGTCCTTCCGTCCTGCATATTTATCTTCACTATCTAAACTTCTCAAAAAAAACTAATAATAAAAAAAAAATGACATCATATACGTTTTACAGCAAGATACTAAAATGTTTTCTCCTTACAGCTGTTCACGTCCTTTTTTAATTCCTTTAGTTCCTTTACTCTCATCATTTTAAACTTCTTACTTTTTTCTTTAATTATATTGCTTGCTATCTCCACACTTGTACTAGTTTTTTTTGTATTCTCTTTCATCTACCATCTCTTCTTGGTTTTTTTGTCTACAGTTTCACAGTTTATAGTCCTCCTCTTCCTCCTCCTCCTCCTCCTCCTCCTCCTCCTCCTCCTCCTCCTCCTCCTCCTCCTCCTCCTCCTCCTCACAATTAAGAATTATCCTCAGCCACACCGAGACGGCCTCTTACCTGGATTTAGTGTCGCTTCAGACGGTGATTATGACCCTATAGAGGTGACCTTTGACCTCCCTCACCTGCTTTCTAGGCTGGGAAGGCGGACGGGGCAGCGGTGGTCTATTTCTTGACCTGTATTCCTCTTTGTCCTATCTAGGTTATTGTTGTTTTATTTATCTCGCTTTCTGTCTAATTTTCCCACCTCTGTCTTTTATTATGTTGGCTTAGCACTGTCTCTTCGATTCTCTCTTTCTGTTTTATTCTCTCTTTCTATCTCTCTCATGTCTATCTTTACTCGTTTTCTCTTCTCGCTCATTATCCATTTCCCTTCCTTCTCCTTCCTTTACTTCCGCTTTCCCTTTCCTCTTTTATTCCCTACTTTCTTCTCCTACCTCTTCTCTCCCTTATTCCTCCTTCACCTGTTTCATTCCTTATCCCTTCTATTCCTTATCCCATACCTACAATATAATAAATCTGCATCTATTGTATTCTTCTTTTGCATCTAAATATTTAAAGGTATTGAATTTGTATAGTAAAGTTAATTGATCGAAGAAATATATAAGTACAAATTAATTTTATTCTATTAATGTAACTAAATTTTTAATATGGTGTTGTGTTTTTCTTATTTGTATTTCTATTTTATTTATTTTCCACGAAAGTATTAGTGTTTGTGAATATTTATTTTTCTTCTTCATCATGGTAATTCCGTGTAAATTAATAATGATATGTATTGGTGTGTGTGTGTGTGTGTGTGTGTGTGTGTGTGTGTGTGTGTGTGTGTGTGTGTGTGTGTGTGTGTGTGTGTGTGTGTGTGTGTGTGTGTGTGTGTTTCTCTTTTGACATTAAAAAAAAAATTATAGTGACCCCTTTGAGTGCTATGCCGCCTTGCCACGCTTGGGGGATTCGGCGTGAGCTCACTTTCGGCCCTCGACGGCATTAATTCACGAGCTGAGCCGAACCTGATGCATATTTATATTTCCTTTAAAATTCCATGTCCTCACCGAACCGAACTGGAGACAAATACCTCAAAGGGCTCAGAGGCAGCGGGAGAAAGAGAGAGAGAGACCTACTTTTGTTGTGGGCCGAGATGGTAGTTAGCCAAATTCTCCATTGTGTTCTATTTTCTTTTTATTTTATGTCTTTTTTTCTTACTTTCTCGTCCTCCTTTCCGCCCGTCATTGTCTTGGTCCTTTTTTTTTCCGTCTCCTACTCTCTTTTGTTTTTGTTGTTCTGTTTATTTTCTTCTACTTCTGCGTCTGTCTGCGTCTGCGTTTGCGTTTATCTCCGTCCGTCCGTCCCCATCCCTCTTCCTCCTCCTCCTCCTCCTCCTCCTCCTCCTCCTCCTCCTCCTCGGAATAATCAGGATACCAGCAAGTGCAGTCGTGTTTCCTGCTGAATACAATGGACCATAAAGACAATGAGCTCTTCACCGAAACACTGCGGACGCTACTGACGAGGCTGTGGTATATGCGAGGAGGAGGAGGAGGAGGAGGAGGAAGAGGAGGAGGAGGAGGAGGAGGAGGAGGAGGAGGAGGAGGAGGAGGAGGAGGAGGAGAAGGAGGAAGTTGTTGTTGAAGTGCGTCCTTTGCCATGTCATTCTTAGTTAAGCAACGTCTTGTCAATTTATTAGCTAAGTTACATTGTATTTTAAGTCCTGGATGTGAGGACTAAGTGGTTGTGACAGGCTGCTGAGGAGTGGCTAATTGAAGAGAGAGAGAGAGAGAGAGAGAGAGAGAGAGAGAGAGAGAGAGAGAGAGAGAGAGAGAGAGAGAGAGAGAGAGAGAGAGAGAGAGAGAGAGAGAGATAAAGAGGAATTCATTATAGATCACAGATGCAAATAACACACATAAAGCCTTCAGGTGATCCCAAACACACACATCTGAAAGACTCATTTAGGAAAAAACTGCATTGTAATCTCTTTTTCTTTAACATTTCATAACAATTCATAATCATAACCTCAATAGATAAAATATATACCTCTCCTCCTCTTCCTCCTTCTTCCTCTTCCTTATACTTTCCCACACAAATGGCTGGGAACGCTGAGACACCTTAATGAAATGATGCCACAAAGACCTTGGGATCCTGAAGGTGATGAGGGGATGAGGGAAGGGTGAGGGGCGAGGGACGAGGGGAAGCAGGACCTTTCTCAACGAGGCCACGGGAACACCAGACTCATAAGTGTGTTTGTGGGGGAGTGTGTCAGGAGAAAGAGAGAGAGAGAGAGAGAGAGAGAGAGAGAGAGAGAGAGAGAGAGAGAGAGAGAGAGAGAGAGAGAGAGAGAGAGAGAGAGAGAGAGAGAGAGAGAGAGTTGAGTAATTTATTTAGTTATTTGAGGGGTGGATAGCAAGAAAAGAGCGGCGGCCTTGAGGGTAGAGCACTTCACAAACAATGCTTCATTAGCCTGATAGGGTGATTCTGTTGAGAGAGAGAGAGAGAGAGAGAGAGAGAGAGAGAGAGAGAGAGAGAGAGAGAGAGAGAGAGAGAGAGAGAGAGAGAGAGAGAGAGAGAGAGAGAGAGAGAGAGAGATGGGTCACAAGAGACGTAGTGACCCTTGGGGCGTGGCTTCCAGAGGTCACGATCTTTGTAACCAACGTCAGGGAGGAGAGTCGCGAGTCCTACCCTTGCGAGGAGGAGGAGGAGGAGGAGGAGGAGGAGGAGGAGGAGGAGGAGGAGGAGGAGGAGTGGAGGAGGAGGAGGAGGAGGAGGAGGAGGAGGAGGAGGAGGAGAAGGAGGGAGAACAAGAAAAAGAAGACAATCACACACACAAAACATTTAACACCACAATCTTTATTAAACATCATATATACTACATTCTAAGCCTCATGGGACGAAGATTCTCCAGCTAGATATACCCGGAAAGTCTTGGGCCCAGTATAAGAAGGGAGTGTGGCTATCCTATACTCCTAGACGCCCGCCCTGCCAATGCGGAAGGAAGGATGCATTGCAGGCACAGGGGACAGGATGCTCAATGCTCCTGCCGCCTCCTGTTACTCCTTCTGCCCAATCGAGGAGAAGAGAAGGAAGAAGAAGAAGAAGAAGAAGTAGAAGAAGAAGAAGAAGAGCTCTCTCTCTCAAACAACTCGAGGAGATAATTTTTAATCTGGGATATTCAAATCGTTTAATCTACTGATTCCTCGTACCTCACTCTCTTTTTACTCCGTCCCTTCCTTCCCTTCCCTTCCCTCCCTTCCCTTTCACCCTTCCTTTCCCTCCCTTCCCTCCCTTCCCTCCCTTCCCGCCTCCCTTTGCTTTCAAGTTCCTTTTATTTTCCTTTTTTCCTGTCTCACCTTTCCTTCTCCTTCACCTTCTTGCATTCACTTGACTTTTTTTATTTTCTATTTTTTTTAGTTGTACGTTATATCCTTTCACCTCTCATTATTCTCTCTCTCTCTCTCTCTCTCTCTCTCTCTCTCTCTCTCTCTCTCTCTCTCTCTCTCTCTCTCTCTCTCTCTCTCTCTCTCTCTCTCTCTCTCTCTCTCTCTCTCTCTCTCTCTCTCTTTTTTCTACTACTTATTAATGCCAAACCCTCCTCCTCCTCCTCCTCCTCCTCCTCCTCCTCCTCCTCCTCCTCCTCCTCCTCCTCCTCCTCCTCTTCGTATCTCTCATCTCCTCCTTGTACTTATACCACCTTTCTCTTTCGTTCTCTCTCTCTATCTCTTCATCAGTAGAGATATCACTAATTCCTCCATCTCCCGTAGGTCTTAGCGCTATTTTCTCAGTTTTAAAGTGTGATACTCAAGTCTTATTTTTTCCCCTTATTTTTTTCCTTCTTTCAGTCTGATTCTTAATGCGATAGTGGAAACCTTTTTTTATTTATATATTTTTTTTCTTTATTTTTTTTTCTTGGTCAATTGATAAGGTTAGATAAGTGCTCGTAATTATTTTCATGTTAAGAGAAGAGAAGAAAAGAAAATCGAATGAAAGAAAAGTAAAATAAGAAAGAAAGAAGAAAAGGGAAGAGAAGAAAAGAGAAAATAAGGGAAGAGAAGACCAGAGCAAAGAGAGGAAGAGAAGAGAAGAGAGGAAGAGAAGAGAAGAGAGAAAAGAGAAGCAGAGAAGAAGACAAGAGGAGTGAAAAGAACAGAACAGAAGTGAAGAGAAGAGAAGACAAACAAGACAAGACAAGACAATACAAGAGAAGAGAGGAGCAGAGTAAAGAGAGGAAGAGAAGAGAAGAGAGGAAGAGAAGAGAAGAGAGAAAAGAGAAGCAGAGAAGAAGACAAGAGGAGTGAAAAGAACAGAACAGAAGTGAAGACAAGAGAAGACAAACAAGACAAAGAAGAGAGGAGCAGAGTAAAGAAAAAGAGAAGAGTAAGAGAGTAAGAGTACGTTCCTGTTTGGTACAGTACATAAAGCAGAGAGTGTGGCAGCCTTCCTGACCCTACTGACAGCTCTCAAGGAAGCACTAGAAGGATATTTAACTTGCACCACGGAACACAACCACGCATCCTGTAGCTCACGATGACGATAACGATAAAGATCATACTTATTTCCTCGACTTTATTCCCAGAGGTGACGCAGCTTTCTTTCCCACCAATATTTTCCTCAACATCTTTTACCAAACTCTTTTCTTTTCCACCAATATTTTCCTCATTTACTTTCTGTCCATTTTTTTCCCTTTTCGTCAAATTTGTCTGATTATTCTTTCTTCACTTCTTTCTTTACTTAAATTTTACCTGGCTTCTTAGTTAATTAGTTTACCTGTTTAAAGGAAGTAATTACCTTTCTATTACGAGTTATGATACAGGTGTGGCAGGTGAACTAGGAAGGGGAGGATCGTGTTAGGAATACTGTATTGATAACCTGTAGCTGTAGCATACACACATACATACATACATACATACATACATACATACATACATACATACACACACGCACTCAAGCGATGTCTGAAATAATATGCTATGATAATATTCTTTGGTGCATATAAAAAATGTTCTTACTGGTTATATTATGATAATTTGAACCAACTCAATCAGACAACCTAAGCTCATTCTTTATATAACAAGAACAGGAATTTTGTCTATAAAGTATTACGTGTATACTTATTCTAGTGTTGTAATGGCATTCAAAAACAGACTATTTGAATATTTCCACACTAGTTCCCTTTTTTTACTTGTTTTATAGAAGAAAAATGGTAGTAATAGAAAGTTTATCCTGCTACACAAGAGAGAGAGAGAGAGAGAGAGAGAGAGAGAGAGAGAGAGAGAGAGAGAGAGAGAGAGAGAGAGAGAGAGAGAGAGAGAGAGAGAGAGAGAATAGTTGCACACGACTACTATATACAGTAGTGCAGAGTGTGTCCTCCTTCAGGCTAGTAGATAATTTGCTAGTCGTGCCACAATATATTTTGGTGAAGAGGAGAAGGAGGAGAAGCAGGATGAAGAGAAGTAGGAGGAAGAGGAGGAGAAGGTTATGCTCACACACACACACACACACACACACACACACACACACACACACACACACACACACACACACACACACACACACACACACACACACACCTCTTCTCTCCATTCTCTTCCACTAATTCTACCTCTTCTTTATGTCTCCTTTCATTTTTTACCCTACCCAAACATGTCTCCTCCTCCTCCTCCTCCTCCTCCTCCTCCTCCTCCTCCTCCTCGGGGCGGGGCAGGACATGCTGGGATCTGAAAGTCGTAATTGCAGTCCTCTAACCACGCCGTGACTCCTTGCCGACCCCAGGGAAGTGATGCAAGATTATAATTTTCGCTGTAGTGTGTGTGTGTGTGTGTGTGTGTGTGTGTGTGTGTGTGTGTGTGTGTGTGTGTGTGTGTGTGTCTGTGTGTCTGTGTAGTTGTCTGTCACCTTGTGCTTCATTTTTTTGTTGTTGTTTTTTTGAGGTAAAGAAAAATTTGTGAAGTCACTGTTTAAAAAAAAAATGTAAGTTAGAGACTCGTTTATTTTGAGTAAAGAGACAGCGAGAGAGAAAAAAAAATCACAAGTGACAGACATGAAGTATAATCGTGTCTAATTATTGCTCTTCCCTTCCTCCATCTACCTTTATCTTCTCTCTGTAGTCCTCTCCTCCTCCTCTTCCTCGTCCTCCTCCTCCTCTTCTTCTTTCACCCTTCTCCTCTGGTCTCCTTCCCGCCTTCCCAGTCTGACTAGAGGTAGGGTAATTACAGGTGTACTCTATTGTCTCCTGTACACCTGCCTGCTCGCTCCCTTTACCTGTACTACACGTGTTCCATTCCATTTTATTTGTCTAGTTAATTGTTATGTAGACTCAGTTTTATCATTAATACGATTTGAAACATTAATTCACGTTTAAAATATGTATTCGCTCTTATATGTTTTATTTTTTATATCTCCCTATATTACTTTATTTAGTAGTTTGCATTTATTACCTATTCCTTCCATTCCCTTTTCTCAATGCTATAAACAATCTCTTAACGTCTCTTTGTATCCCCTTTTTACCGCTCTCTCCTTCTCTCTTCTGTTCGCTATGGCCGGTTTCTCCCTCCTTCCCCTCGTTCTCATTCCTCTGCAGATCAAAATCATTCTTTAAGGTCTATCTTCCCCTTCACCACCTCCTCCCTTCGCCCTGCCTACCCCTACACCTCGTTAATTTCTCTTCCCCTCCCCAATTTCTCCTCCATCGCTTCTGGTTTGTGTTCCCCTCCTCCTCCTCCTCCTCCTCCTCCTCTTCCTCTCGTATTGTAGTGAGATTCCATACATTTGTCAACAGCTGTTTTGTAGATTCTTTAGTGCTGCTGAACGTCAACACACACACACACACACACACAGACACACACACACACACACACACACACACACACACACACACACACACACACACACACACACACACACACACAGTGGTGAAAATTATCATACGTAATTAATCAAAGAGAAGAAGGAATATATAATGTTTCCACCACTGAGAGAGAGAGAGAGAGAGAGAGAGAGAGAGAGAGAGAGAGAGAGAGAGAGAGAGAGAGAGAGAGAGAGAGAGAGAGAGAGAGATGAAGAACCTTTTAATATTTTCAAGATCACAAAGGAAGACTTATGGCCCCGAAAATAATAAATAATAAAAATGAATTCCTCACAATAATTTAAATTCATAGATAATCCAGATCGTTTTAAGTGAAAGGAAAAAGGTTTAAAATCGATTAAAATTCCATCAATATTTGAAAAGCAATAAAATTTACGAGTGAGTGAACGATATTCGGATCCCATTTAATTTTTTCTCCTCAGTTCTAATTGACGTTTGGAAACTACCATTAAATTTATCGAAAGGGAATTGAAACCGCATTGAAGGGGATTCGAACACACGATAAAACAAAGGAGTTACGATGGAAAGAGTGAAGGAAGGGAAAGAAGGAAGAGAAGGAGGAGAAGGAAAGAAGAAATATTAAATAAAGGTCAAACTAGATACACTACATTCAAGTTTTGTTCCTACAGATAACTCACAGACAACCACAAATATTCTCCTCTCTCTCTCTCTCTCTCTCTCTCTCTCTCTCTCTCTCTCTCTCTCTCTCTCTCTCTCTCTCTCTCTCTCTCTCTCTCAAGTAATGTAATAAATCTCTCTTGTTTTCTGTACCATTGCCACTACGAGAGAGAGAAAGAGAGAGAGAAAAAAGAGAAAGAGAGAGAGAGAGAGAGAGAGAGAGAGAGAGAGATAGAATTCCTCCCTGTCTCTTTCAACATGTCAGAATTTCTGCCATCCGGGTCTCACTGCGTCCTCCTGACCTACCTACAGCCCTGTATTGACCCCACGCCTCCCCCACGCCTCACCCAAGTCTCCCCACGCCTCCCCAACGCCTCCCAACGCCCCCCAATCCTCCTCACGCCTCCCCACGCCTCCCCAACACTCTCTTTCCCTCCTCCTAACCTTCTCTTAGCCCTTATCTCTTCTCTCTCTCTCTTTCAACTCCTCACTCCTCCCTTTCGTCTTCTTGTATCTCACATCATTAATTTCCTCTCTCTCTTCTCTCTTCTCTCCTTCACTTCCTCACTCCTCCTTTTCGTCTTCATTGGGAAAAAAAAGAAGGCGGAGAGAGAGAAAGAGAAAGAGAAAATAAGATAAATAAAGAGAAAGAAATTATTTTATTGGCAAGTCTATTCTCTCTGAACCCCGTTATAAACAAATGAACAAGGAAACAAACTAAAAATATAGAATAGATAAATATTCCTGTGACGTTGAATGCAATTTATGAACTGGACACGAACGCGTTGACACCCAAAAGGCAAACATGAAGCGGTAAACAATTTATTTTTTTTCATGAAGTTAAAACCAAAATCATCACATAAGAACTTAACTGATCCTCTGGCAAGATAAATTGACTGACTGACTGAACTAATGCATAAGTGAACGTGATAATTAAATGCATAATGATAACTCTCACTGACTTACTGACTGTTTATTAGTAGTATGATAGTTAGGATCAGTTAATAATGGTAGTCTTGATTAAAAAAAAGTAAAAAAAAATGGACTGAATTTAACTGTTTAACTGAATGATATAAAAAAAATTAACTCACCGGAAAAATCAGAAGAAAAACAACTGAAGGATAATTCTGAAGAAAAAAAAATTGAATATAACTGTTTAACAAATTGATAAGCTTCACAGGATAAATAAATAAAAGACTGAATATAACTACTAACTGATTGATATAAAAAGTTACTACACAGGACAACTCAATAGCAAGTCTCTTTACAATAACTTTATCACTGATCTCGGCGTTAGTAAAGGTGCTGGAGACCGCTTTGATAAGTAAACAAATAGTAGGAGTCATCACCCCTTCCTCATGCCCCGCCCAGATGCTATCAACCTCTTCCCTTTCCCTTCCCCTTCCCCTCACCTCTCTCTCTCTCTCTCCCTCTTCCCTTCACCTCACCTCACCTCTCTCCCACCTCTTCTTCCACTTGGTCCTGAGTTCCTCTTAGTTCCCGCACTTCTTGTTGCTTATCTTCACACTGTATTGTTTCCTCTCTTTCTTTCTTGCTTGCTTTCTTTCCTTCTATCTTGCTGTCTTTCTGTCTTTCTCTACTTCTTTTCTTCTACTACTACTACTACTACTACTACTACTACTACTACTACTACTACTACTACTACTATACTACTACTACTACTACTACTACTACTACTATACTACTACTACTACTACTACTACTACTACTACTACTACTACTACTACTACTTGCGTCTCCGTGGCTATATTAGGGAGGGTCTGTGGAGGCGTGGAGGCGAGAAGGGACGAGGTGATTGGGGAGGGGCAAGGGGGAGGGGACTGTGTGGTGAAGAAGGGGAGGAGGAGGAAGGGGAAGGGGAAGGGGGAAGGGGAAGGGGGAAGGTTAGGTTAGGTATGAACCAGATAGCTTCTCCTCTTTTTTTCTCCCTGTTTTACTCCTCCTCCTCCTCCTCTTCCTCCTCCTCCACCACCTCCTCCTCCTCTTCTTCTGCCTACTCCTCTTCCTCCTAATCATCATTATTATCAACAGGAATGCGCGAATTACACACCAAAGGATGGGGTTTTGAGAGGAAACACACACACACACACACACACACACACACACACACACACACACACACACACACACACACACACACACACACACACACACACACACACACACACACACACACACAAGGCAGTTATTGCATTGGTATTATTATTTCAATGTATTAATAATCCCCTCGTGTCTGTGAGGGTGTGTGGGGAAGGCAATCAGGCAGTCACAACCCCTACCTTATTAATTGCTAATCCCAGACAAATGATGACTCGAAATCCAGTTAAATAGAGGTGTAATTAGCAACACTGACTAAAGAAATAAATATAGTGGCGGATCACAGCCTAGAATGTACTTGATTATGTCTTACGGATAATAAGTCACTGATTTCAACTCTTACACTCGTCCTTTTCTCTCAAACTAACATTCTAGTTTCATTTTTTATTTTTATTTTTGTTCTCCTTTCTTGTATTGTTAAAGGATATCCTTGTGTGTCCCCCTCGCCCCTCCTCCCCTTAGGCAGGACCACAGTGTAGAGAACTTGTTTTCTATACTAGTTCTATACTTTAAGTTATCTAAAACGTAGTCAGGATGAAACCGCGTTTTGTATTAAGGCAGGTCAATTTAGCCGTCCCTCTGAGCTTACTAGTATCCCCCTCAATGTTAAAACTAGTGAAGTAACAGAAAATGAAGGAATAATGGGTAGCCTTCTGTAAATGGCTATGTTGAAGATGTCTAATTCGCTTTTGGATACGACTGATACGTTGAACATACAGTCAGAAATGTTTTGTCAGTGCGTTTCAGGCAGCAAAATAATTTTTGAGATCAAGGATTTTGTCTTGAATCTTATCAAGAATATCAGGAGTAATAGAAAAAAAGGATCCTTCACTAGTGTTTTTTCTTGAAGAAATAATAAGATAAAATAAAATTTGACTTCGTATTATCTTTAAACACATGCTGATTACACCACCTCACCATGAACTAGTAAAATATGACTGCTGTCTGTCTCCTTGGGCTCATGGCTCCCTGTTTGATATTCCACGTTGGAGAGGACGTGAAGGTCACTATACTATACTGTATATCTTCCTTTTTGTAGTACTAGACTGCCAATAAAGAAAGTATTAGACATTTACGTCAAGTTCAAAAGAAAAATATATACAAAGATATATATAAAACTTCTATTTTAGTACTTGCAGGAATGTTTGTATGTTTACAGAAATAGCTCTGCTTGATGTATTTACTTTTCTATTGTTCCTATTTTCATATTTTCACGTCTCGATGCAGTGACAGCCGGCATTCGTCCGTTCTTTTTCTCCACCTGCTTATTGTTCTTCATTTGCCATTGCTGTGCTTGACTACCAAACGAAAAAACCTTCCGAGTGAAGCTTGGTAATACGTGGTTGTTGGTGTGTCTATCACAGTAATGCTCACCCACAACCTGTCTCGCCCAACAACCCTGCCTCGCCACGCCGAGGGCCGCCCACCCTCCTCCTTCAGGAGCCCACATCCTGTTCCCATCCTGGCACTGTAACAATAAGACTCCTACTCATGACTGGAGGGAAAAAGTAATATGCCTCGTCTTATCCAACAAAAGCCTGATGTTTGGTACATAAGCGGCGCGACTCATCCCTTTGGTGGGCCCTCGCCGTGAGGCTGAGAAGACCCACGCATCGGGGGCGTGTGCCCTTTTGTCTCGACCATTCTGAATCTGTTGTTGTTGTTGTTGCTGTTGTTGTTGTTGTTGTTGTTGTTGTTGTGGTTGTTGTTGTTGTTGATGGTGGTTGGTGGTGGTGGTTATTCATGAACTAAGCTTCTTTACACACAAATATTATAAAAACATTCATCATACTACACTTAATTGCCTGCATAGTTTTCAATATCAACATTCTTTTTGCTTTTTTTCCCTGGACACACTCATGGTTCAGTATTACAGTAGCTTAGGTTTTCATTTCTGATTTAACCAAGTTTGTTGTATATCAAGACATCTCCTTCTGTGAATCTATGAAACCTTGCGGTGCGCTGTGAACACTTAACCTGCAGGTGTCGCCTTACCTGACACACCAACACTACCTTGTCCTCACCTGAACCTCACCTTACCATCACCAACACCTACATACCGGTAATTAGAGACTTCGATGCTTCTACTGAATATATTTACATTAAAAATTGAATATCATCGTCTTAGAAAAGTGATAAAAATAGTGATGAGAAGGTTAGAACTGGTTATGATAATTCACATTCCTTGTCGCCCCTCACATCAATGGATCTTGAACTAATCTATAAGGGAGAGTGACATAATCTAGACTCAGTGGCCTCTCTTACGTTAAAAGGCTGAATGGTTACAGGTTACAGTTAAAGGCTCTTCTTCATTTCACCTTCCATTCTGTAACTACCTGTATTCAAGCCTCTCACAATACACCTCAATGATGATTTATTTTCTTACTCCTCCCTATAGATATATTAATCATTTTTTTGTTTATTTGAACGTGTTAACTGTAGGCGTTTCTTCCTCCTTCTTTCGCTGTGACCTCGATGCATAGCACTCTCGCTGCCCTTTGTCTTATTCTGTCCGATTTTAACCAGTATCTTCACTCCTTCCTCCCTTTCACTAGCAAACTGTATCATAGGCTGCCATTGTGTGTTTTTTTTTATATATCCTCCTTTAGTTTCCTCGTAAATTTTGGCTGGAGGAGAGTTTGAGGACATCAAGCGAACGAAATTGACTTGCCTTCGTGGAATTTTGGCTCATAACTGTTTGGATCTTAACATTTCTTCTTCTTTTTTTTTTTAGATCCTTGGTCAGTCACCTTTCACTGTGTGTGTGTGTGTGTGTGTGTGTGTGTGTGTGTGTGTGTGTGTGTGTGTGTGTGTGTGTGTGTGTGTGTGTGTGTGTTTGTGTGTGACTGAGAACTATTGATTGCCTGCTTGTTTATATAATCAGACCTACACACTCTTATCAGGCGTGTATCACCACCTACACAGCAGTACATATGTTCAGTATTAGTGTAGTGGTTAGGTGGAGGGCGTGTCTGCTACCCAGTGTTAGCAGGAGATTAAAAAAGACAACAAAAAAAGACACAAAAAAGTCGAGTCTTCAGAAGAGAAAAATTTAGTTCAGTTGATCTTTTCCACAAACTTCAGGTCACGTGTTTGTGTTTGGGTGAGATTTTTTCTTTTTCTTTGAGAGAGAGTTAAAGTATATGAAGTTTATGTATAGAGGGCACACTATTTATTTATTTTTGTATTAAGTTTTGTGTTGGCGGGTGTAGTGATATATTGTGGGTGTTACCGGCCCTTCCCAGAGGTCATGTTATATGTTTAACCTTGCATGTTGACCTTGACCGAGAGTCGCGATCAAGTGAAGGTCAATAGGCAAGCTGTAAGTCAAAAGTCACTCTGTATTTACGTATATGTAGTACCCGATGCCGAGTCACAACGTCTCATTACATTATCAACTCCACTAATAATTCTGTGCTATTCTCCGAGTCATATTTTAGCTTTACTCTCCAATTACATGATAGGTTTTATTCATATATGCATTTACCGCAATCAGAGCACCAAAGACTGATATTAAGACCTTGCATGCAGACAAAACTGTATTACTACAACTTTTTTTTCAACTGAATTCGTTCTATAGTGCCTATTGAACCCTTGCATGCTGTAGCTCACTATGCAAACACATTTAACAACGATACCCTTAATGGAGATATCGATACCGAATACAATTTCTTGGTTTTCTATAATAAGTGAAATCGGGGGAAAAATATAGTTACTCAAGTATATGTGTATGTAAATAAGTATGTATCGTGTTGTGTGAGGGAATGGTAGTGTGTGGCGTGTGGCGTGTGGCGTGTGGTGTGTGGTATGTGGTGTGTGGTGTGTGGTGTGTGGCGTGTGGCGTGTGGTGTGTGGTATGTGCAGCACCTTGTTCCTGCGACGTGTGTTTCATAGTTAATGGTGCGCTAACTTGGCACTGATTGCAATGGAACACGTAACTTTATCGCTTGGGAGTTCCTGAGGCAGCATTCACACCACACCAACTCAACACCGACCAACAAATGGGAAGAACATTAACATTAACATAGTAGCGAGGGAAGGAAGTGCGTGAAATGCAACACTAAACTATAAACTAGACTATATATACCTAACACATCTAATCCAAAGATGCAAATAAAAAAAGTCACCTCATTTGTACCCACCATAAAGAAACAAATTGGACTCCATCACACTGCCTTTGTGACCTTCCTTAATATATTCATGGCCACTACCTCACCCCAAAAACCATTACTCTCTTTTAAACCTCTAACGGGCTGAGGAAGGGAAGGGTAGCGAACCACCGCACCTCAAAACAAGTGAATAACCTCCCACGACCGGTCTGCCAAACTATCCATTCCCTGAGCAACTAGACGAGAGACCTAACCTAACCTCATAATACATCGCTGAGGTCGGACACAAGAAGGTGATCGTGGAATAGATATACAGAGGCAATACTTCAAGTCACTGCCAGTATGAGTTCGTTCCCCTAAGTTCCCGTAGCAGATGCGTGGCCGTAGGAATAAAAAATCACTCCTCGGACGTTCGCGCCTTGAAAGGAAGCTCGATAAGTCTGACCATGTTAGTTTCAGTCATCGCTTCCTCTGGTTTGGCTTACGGCGTGATGGCTGGCTGGCTGGCTGACTGGCTGGTTGGGTTGTGTTGGTGTTGGCCCGACTCCTATCTCCCTTACTAGTCACGTGTGATGTGTATATGTTTGTTAAAAGACCCCATTGATGTCACTTAGGTGATATTACTTGTTCAAAGCGTCGCGGGGAAGTCAGGTTCAATTGTGATGTCTTCTCTCCTTGTCTTGTTTGCTTAGCTCATCAGAGGCTTTAAGTTTTTGATGCTAGACAGGGATGACAAGGAAAGTGTGAGTGTTAGTAAGGGAGGGGAAGGGGAAGGGTAGGGTGTGCAGTACCTTTGATAGCGAAAGTTGTCGGCGTCTTCCTCCCTCCTACCTAGACATGCCTCCCCACCCTAAAACAAGGCTGACCACCCGCCCTCTCGCACCCACACACCACCACCACCATCACCATCTCGACCCAACCCTAATTTTTGCCGCCGTCACAACTTAACACACACACACACACACACACACACACACACACACACTCCTGCCTTGTCCCTCCTTGCTCAATTATCTTCCGTGATCATGAAAAAATAGGATTGAGTTGTTTCACTAGTTACTTCATGTTGCCTTAGGGTCTGCACGTTCCTGCTGGCCTCTGTAGGTATTAGTGTTCAAGAAATATTTACTAATCAGACCTTCCAGGATCGTTGTATTGTTCTTTCTCTCTTCGTACTCCTATTACAAGATTATTAATTTCAGAGATGTGGTATAGGCAGGCTAAGATGACTCTGTTCAACAATGGACATTAAACTTTTGGAAATCTTACTATATATTTTCGAGATAATGGTTTGGGTTAATAGAGATGTCATGGTAAAAATAAATACGAATTATAAGATATCCTTAATACTAGTAGTGACAGTACCAGTAATGACGGTGTGTTGTGTTTGCTTGCTGGGAGTAATGGGAGTACATACCTCCCAGGGACACGCAAGGTCGCTGGTGCGCAACGGGAGCCTCGTGACCCTCTCACCCCACCGCAATATACTGAGGTGGTGTTGCTCAAGGATGGGTGGGAGACCAGCGCCATCACCACCACCACCACCATGATGTTACACGTGCCATAATTCCATAACCAGCATCCTTAATGGAACAATGGGAGTATGATGCTCTTTTATCCCCCTGAGGCAACGCAACTTACTGAGGGATGCAACACCTACCTCGCCCTGCCGCTGGTCTGCCCGTGGCGCCAACCCTGCACTCTCGCCCCGCTGACACCACGCGGACACCTCTGCGTCACCTCAGCTGTGTGTCATCACTAGTCCAATGCAATACAATGATGCGTACACAGTATTAGACTTGGTTTGTCAGCACACTTATGTCCCGGCAGAGGCACTGATACACACCACCGTCACGACACACAACGTTCACGGGGAGCAAGACGGTGCCAGACTGTCGCACGGAACTCTGGTCGCTGCTCCCACTCGACGTGTGGATGGCCCGTGCTCGGAGTGGCCCGCTACCCACCTCTTCTTCTCAGAGTGGCTCACAAACTCCGCGCCAGACGCCGCACACTCCTGCCAACACAACCACCGCTGCCTTCCTTTCGCCCTATCTGATGAAGGCGCCACAATAGACAACCATCGAAGTGTCAGCCTTGTATTCAACGCCGCAAACCTGCACCGGATTTATTATATCACCTCACCCGCCCCCCACATGAGCCTCCAAGGTGCTGGGAACGTGGCATAAAACCCTACTTGAGAGGGAGTTGTGGCAGCAATGGGTGACGCCGCTGAGCCTCCTCCTACAGCCCTGCCCACGCCACTAACGGGAAGCCTCCGCGGTTTAGCGTACATGCACCCTCGCCAGGCCAGGGGAGAGGTAATTCACGTCTCCGTAACCCCAGTCTCGTCTCCCTCCAACGCCTCTAACCGAGTCTACCAATTAATGACTCTCCGTAATGAGCCTCGGTGTAGTAAGGTGATGGGAAGGGATGGCACGGCAAGGCATGATTCATAACGATTGATTGCCTGTTTGACGTGGTAATCTGTGGGTTGTTATCGATTAATTACCACTGACCCTTTATAGCAGGTAACTAAGGGGTGGTCCTAGCCTCAGTCCCGCACCTCTATCTTCCCCGCTCCTCTGCTCCTCTTCCCACAGACCTCCACCTCGCCCCACCTCGCCCACCTCGCCCCACCCTGTCCCGCCCATCGCCTTCGGAAACTTTGGCTTACTACAATTTGCTTAACACATTGTCGCCCTGAAGCGTCGTCTTGTGGAACTGAGTTTTCTCTGTCAATGCTTTCAAATTGCATTATACTTTACAGATCAAATCAGTCTGATAATGAATAAAAGAAAAACTCGAACCTGTTAGACTTACGTAAGCATTCAGCATTCAGTGACCTTCATCAAACGTGTACAAATGACCTTGAAAACACAATAACACTGTGCATATAATTAAACCAACCTCATGGCAGTAACTACACCTTACATCCATACACCAAACCAAGCCCAGACAACAACCACGTAAATCCAAGTCACTGCAAGACAATAGACGCGGCAGCGAACACACACACATTGATCCATAGCAAGATAAAACGTTGTAATATTTGACCTCATGCAGTCAGTCGTGGAGGAGCTGTTGTAAGTTATCACCGCTGCAGGACGTGGATGCATAGTAATTGTGGGTGTATTGTAAGTAGACTCACGTGCGAACCTGAGAGTGTGTGGCTAAATAACTGCCGCTAGGAAGGAGGAGAGGAGGAGGGAGAGCTGAATCCTGGAAAGGCGTTGGTATATTCTGGGGGCAGGAGCTAACTAACAAAGGCATCATTTAGAATAGGGTACAGTAATATTCTCTCAGTGGTTGGTAGCTTCTCTATCTCTATATCTCTATGTGTGAAAGCAAGAGAGAGATAAAAAATACCATTAGATTCACTCAGGAATTAATAATCTCACCGTAACTACCCTCGTCCATCACCGCTGATCACCACACCAACAAGACTCATTGCACGTCACTGTTCACCTTCCTCCTCCGTCAGGTGATGATCTTCCACACGCACCTGCCTGCTAATCATGCCCTTCAACACCTCCACCTGCGGCCTGGGTCTTATCCTGTCATCACCTCCCTGTTTTGTCTGTTTGCTTTCATCTTTATCCTACTGCCTTGCCTTTATTTTTTCTTCTCTATCTATCTATATCTCTCTCTCTCTCTCTTTCTCTCTTTTTCCTTCTGTTGGGGTAGGTTTTTTGTTCTGTTATCGTTCTCCCTGCTTCTTTTTGTCTATTTATCTCATTGTTTGTTGTTTATCTGCATTCCTTTCTCTATTCGTCATTTCCGTCTATCTCCCTCATCCTCTCTCTTTGTATCTATCTGTCTTTCCTTCGTTTACTTCCTTCTATTTCTTGTTCTATACTCGTTATCTACCTTTCGTCTCCCTGCTTACCTGTAATTTAGCACCTGGTGTATCTCGTAGTAATTAATCGCTCAAGGGAAGTCTATTACCTGACCAGAAAAAAAATAGTTATATAATAGCAAGATACATCATGGACAATAAGATGAATTTGTTAAGAGTACGTGTCGTTAAGAGATAGCAGAAGTACCAATAATATAACATTGCCTTCACCCATCCCAGAACTTAGTCATGATGAAGATGATGTTAAAAGAGAAAGTAATGATTGAGTTTAAAAGTACAACGCCCTATAATTTCCTGTGACGTTACTGCACCATTAATTGACGTAAAAGTGAGAAGAAAAATGTAGATAAATAATAGGAGTGTATAAACCTGCTTAGTTTAGGAAGTGATTGCCTTGGTAGCTGTGTTGTGGTGATGGCGAGGGTGGTGAAGGAGGGAAAGGGAGGGGAAAGAGAGGGGGGGGAAAGGGAGGGGAAGGAAGAAGAGAAGGGGGAGAGAAAAGGTCATTGGCCGGACCCGCCCTTATGCTCCTTCTTAATTGCGTGTGTGTGTGTGTGTGTGTGAGAGAGAGAGAGAGAGAGAGAGAGAGAGAGAGAGAGAGAGAGAGAGAGAGAGAGAGAGAGAGAGAGAGAGAGAGAGAGAGAGAGAGAGAGAGAGATAGAGAGAGAGACGAACAGCTAAACAGACAAATACACAGACAGACAGACAGATAGATAGATAAAGATTATTGTCAAAATCAAAATTCCACAATGAATTTTGCCAAAGTTTGGTAAGAATTTTTTTCTGTTTTCTTTTTTTCTTCTTCCTTCATTCCTGCTGATCCTCCTCCTTCTCCACCACCACCACCACCACCACCACCACCACCATTACCACACCCACCACCACCACCACTTCCTCATTCTCCTCCTCATCTCTTTCTTCCTGCTCCTTATCTTCATTCTCATTCTATTTTCTTTCTCTTCCTTTCCTTCTTCCACACACACACACACACACACACACACACACACACGACTTTCCTAATATAGACCTAGATTGCTCCTGTGTTTGACCTTCTAAACCCAGCTGTCCTTCGAGACGCCGGTAAGACCTCCTTCAGGCTCCTTCTACAGGTTACAGGAGACGTGCCATTGCTGGAGAGGATC
The DNA here is from genome assembly GCA_029783475.1 of Metacarcinus magister. NCBI lineage: Eukaryota > Metazoa > Arthropoda > Malacostraca > Decapoda > Cancridae > Metacarcinus > Metacarcinus magister. Next base: position 13,652,119 of record JAPQNM010000008.1, on the reverse strand, counting down.
AAAAAGTTTATCTCAGAGAAGCGAAACTAAATGTAAAGATATTTAGAGTACATAGCAACATATGATTAGTGTAGCTTACTCTCTCTCTCTCTCTCTCTCTCTCTCTCTCTCTCTCTCTCTCTCTCTCTCTCTCTCTCTCTCTCTCGCTCTCTCGCTCTCGCTACCGCCCATAATTAAGGGATGGTCCATGATCGCTGGATTGTGCATGTAAGATCCGTTTGTACAGGTAATTTGTTTCCATTACCTGGCCAATCGAGGCTCACTCAACCGCAAAGCAAGAAGGATAATATCGTTTCAAGACTTTTATATATTTTTTTTTCCTCCTGTGTAATTTTTGTTTTTTTGTATGTGTGTCTGTGTGTCTGTGTGTGTGTGTGTGTGTGTGTGTGTGTGTGTGTGTGTGTGTGTGTGTGTGTGTGTGTGTGTTCCTTACCACCCCAATGACCCCTTCAATTTGGTGGAAGAAGGGGTGGAGAAGAGGTGGCAGAGGAGACGTGGAGGAAGGGAGGAAGGAATAAGGGAAGCCGTGGTGAGAGAGTGAGAGAGAGAGAGAGAGAGAGAGAGAGAGAGAGAGAGAGAGAGAGAGAGAGAGAGAGAGAGAGAGAGAAACAAAAAGAAAGATAAGAGAAAGAAAACATGTCTACTTAATGGATGTTGTATATTTTATTTACCTTTTCATTTCCATTAATATCAATCAAGTGGTTTTTTTAATTTTATTTTTTACTCTCCCTTCCCTTTCTGTCTCGTGCACTTAACATTCCTGCTTCTAATGATAACCAAACAATCCTCTCACGGTGGTCCATCCTTACTAGGCACTGAAACCTAACCTCATTGGGCATTCGATTGCATAAAAGGTTACATTCACGATTGATCTCTCTTATACTTCTCTCTCAAGTAGTTAGGTAATATTATTCTTCACATTACCTAAGTTAGATATCATTCCCTAACTATATTCCCATCCCCTGAAAAAGAATAAGAATATAGCGTGTTTTTCTTTCCCTTAACCAATGTGTCAGTCAGTACAGAATCTTACGACCTTTCCCTCAACACGCACGTAAGTCTGTAAATGTGCAGCTTTGACGCCTTTATCAACGGGCAAAACAACGCACAGCCAAAACCAGCAAGGACGTAGAGGAAAAAGAAAGAGAGAGAGAGAGAGAGAGAGAGAGAGAGAGAGAGAGAGAGAGAGAGAGAGAGAGAGAGAGAGAGAGTGAATGTGTGTATAATGTTTGTCATAGCCACGCCGGTTCCTTTGATAGATGAGGAGAGTGGAGGCATCAGGACAGATCAGAAAGGAGTCAAGGGTAGTGGGTTTGAAGGTAAACAAAAGGAATCCGATACCAAACAAATGCTGTGTCATATCACTTTTCTTTTTCTTTTTTTTTCAGTGACATGTGTTTATTTGTATGTCTGGCAAGTTTTTATTTGATTTAGTTTTTCTTCTTCAGATTGTATTGGGTGGTGGTGTATAAGTGACTTGAAAAAACAACAATAATAGGATTTATTTAGTTTGTGAATGAACACTCTATATACTTGAATTTATGCAGTTGCAGGGATTATCTATATTACCTCGTTGTTAATCTATCTATCTATCTATCTATTATCTTTATTTTTATTAGATTGTGTGTATTTATTTTTATGTGTGTATGTTTGTATGTCTGGCTATATATTTGTTTATCTTTCTTTTCTGTCTCTTTCTTTATCTATTTGTGTTTGTCTATCTGCTGTGTATATGTCTACGTTTGGATGACTCTCTCTCTCTCTCTCTCTCTCTCTCTCTCTCTCTCTCTCTCTCTCTCTCTCTCTCTCTCTCTCTCTCTCTCTCTCTCTCTCTCTCTCTCTCTCTCTCTCTATCTATCTATCTATCTATCTATCTATCTATCTATCTATCTATCTATCTATCTATCTATCTATCTATCTATCTATCTATCTATCTATTTATCTATCTATCTATCTATCTATCTCCTTGTTTATTATCAATACAATATATTTCGATCCAAACAGTTAGCTTGAGGTGAAAGAACCAGGTCGAGTGTGTTCTTGGAGAGGGAGACACACACACACACACACACACACACACACACACACACACACACACACACACACACACACACACATCTTGGAGCAGCTTCACTTAACGGTAAAACGCCTACACTCACCTCGTAACTAACATAGGATGAGCTAGGACGGTTCTGTGGGGCATGGGCGTGTGGGCGTGCGGGCGGAGTTTATAGGTGGGCGGGCAGGACCGTTCTTTTTCGCCATAACTAGCTGCAGATGCGGTCCCTACCCTTCCCCCTTCCCCCCTAAGACACAACTGCCACCCCCCCCCACCCCCCCCGCCAAGAAAACAAACGGTTGCCGCCTTAAAAGAAGTTAGATAAGGGTGAAGGACCTAGCCAGTCCAGTAATATTTTTTGTGTGTTTCCTCTTAAAAGGATACACGTGCTGTTTTAAGTTCCTGTTCACTCCTACCATGATACATTTCAAGTGTTTCATAATAGTATTGGTAAGAATCTCCTGCCTGAACCATTGAATACCTATCGTACCTCATTCATGTCTTGATTAATATAGTAACGTAAGGCTGTTGGTGTGTTCCGATCAGGTAAATGAAAAGAGTCGAGTAGTAGTAGTAGTAGTAGTAGTAGTAGTAGTAGTAGTAGTAGTAGTAGTAGTAGTAGTAGTAGTAGTAGTAGTAGTAGTAGTAGTAGTAGTAGTAGTGGAAGAAGTAATATTATTATTATTATTATTATTATTATTACTATTATTATTATTATTATTATTATTATTACTATTATTATTATTATTATTATTATTAGTTGTAGTAGTAGTAGTAGTAGTAGTAGTAGTAGTAGTAGTAGTAGTAGCAGTAGTAGTAGTAGTCGTAGTAATGCATATGAGTTGATATGAGTTGCTGGGATTTGGCTTCATAACATTCCCCGTTTGTAGCTCGCGGGTCCGGGGAAGCCTTCGTAACGAGACACTTTTCATTATGTTCAAAGCAGTTCAAAGTCCTTTACATCCAACATTTTGTACATATAATAACTATATATTAATTCTATATTATAAATTACGTCCTTTTCTTTACTTTTTAGATATAGTTGGGGTTTAAGGAGACATCACTATAGTTTGGACAAGGGCGACTGGATGTAAACAAACAGTGAAACACGTGGCCCTTAGAGTGCTCGAACACACCTGGACCTTCACACAGAGAACAGGTCAACTCAACACGACCTGACCACACTCACTCAGCTCCTGCCTGCACATTAGGGACACTATAGCACAACCACATTACCAAGAAGAAGAGAAACACGTGGAGGGTGAAGAAATATAAACCCTACTAGTGAATTAGACGGAAAACGAAAGTAGGGTATTATCTGCATATATATTCGACCTTAAGGTAAAACTTCTTCGTGTTTGAGTGTATGATAAAGTATAGTTAGACTTGTTATGTTTATATTGATGTGTAATTGTGTATGTTGTGGACTGGCTTCATTATCCACCTACCCCTGTTTCAAGCTTGGCCGGTGATGATAATAATGAATAATGAGAATATGCATAATGAAAAAAATAATGAGCATAATGAGAGAAGTCTATTACAACCGTCGGGCAAATAAGTTCTCATCAGCTATTTATACGGCGGCTGTCGTGTACTTACTTTTTCATCGGCTATTCGCAAGACTGTCGTATGAGTGATTTTTCTATTGACTGTTAGCATAAGCAACGTGTAATGTAATTCTAATCAGCTATTCACACAACCGTTATGTTACTTTACATTATCCGTTGTTTCGTCCCTGGCCAGGCTCGGCACAAAGTAATATAACCCTCAGAACATTTTGTCAACTTCCGTAAAGCATAGGTGTTGTTACTGGTAGAGGGCGGGGGGTAATTTTTTGGCAGTGCTTACAGGTACGGCAGCTGTATCTGTAAATGCTCCCTTATAGATACGGCACGTACCTAACTTTTCAGTGATAAAATATAAAAAGCTTATATAACAGAACCTAACTGAACAAAACTGTACCTAACCAAACCAAACCTAACATAACCTAATCTAACATAACTTAACATAACCTAACGCATGCTGTGCCTAACTTTTGGGTAAAAAGCTTATATCTTATATCTATAAGGGAGCACTATGAGGATACGGCTTACGTTAGGATATGGTTAGATTAGATTATGTTAGTCTTGGTTATGTTATGTTAGGTTTGGTTAGGTACGGTTTGGTTCGATTAGGTTCTGTTATCTAAGCTTTTTATATTTTATTACCCAGAAGTTAGGCATATGCCGTATCTATAAGCGAGCACTTACAGGTACGGCTGCCGTACCTGTAAGCTGTGCCTAAACAATAAAACGCCATGCCAGTGTTTACTTTTAAAGGAGGTCGTGGTTGGCATTGCTCGGTGCTTAGCGGAACGTGATTTTGAGGCGGTGAATATCGTAGCTATGATGTATCAGCGGTAGGTGTTCATTTAGCAAAATATCTGTGTTTGATTCAATATGATTCATTTATTAGGAAATAGGACATGTATTTTGTGGTGTAGCAGTGTTATTGAAGACTAATATATTTTGATAATTTGTTTCAGAAGCAATATGGTCAACAGTGAATAATAGGTCACCTGATGAAGGATTTTTGTTGAAGAAAAAGGGTGTTTGTTGGATTATTCAATGAATCATCAAAGAACTCACCACATGAATGGGACAGCTTCCAATAAACATAACCAAGATCCCAACAAAAAGAAAAGGAAAAGAAAATTCTTCCAAGTTAATGATAATCCCCAAAATTCAGTCATAAAAGACACTTCAGCGACCACAGAGAAGAGTGATGACGTAAGCAAAGCCCTTCAGCCTTCCAAGAAAAGAAGAAAAAATAAGAAGAAAAAGGTCGCTAAGGAAGGTTCAACAGAAGCGCTAAAACCAATTCTTATTGTGAAAAACCCGGAAGATTATTCAGCTAATTGGAAGATGTTGAAGGAGGTAATTATGTTCTTTTGTGTATCTGTATAAAGTTTACATGTCTTGTGTAATGCTTCTTAAGGTAAAGTATAGTGGATCCCTTCAAGAATATAATGAACGTCAAGTAAATTATTGCTATAACTTATTTAAAGATATTTTTGTAGTATAGTGAATTTTCTACCATTAATGTGAAATACTTTACTCAATTTCAGATCATAACTAAAGACGATAAGAAGACGAGTTCAAGTAATTTTGTAAGGAGAGTTAAAAAAAACACGAAACACAATAAATCAAGAGCAAAACAACCGAACACGAATGGGGTGGAGAGTACAGGTGATAAAGGGGAGAATCAAGAGGAAACAACAGAACAAAAGGAAGAACTAGACATCTGGTTTGACAATGTAGACCCAATCCTCCTTGAAGAAAGTACACCCAAGAAGGATAAGGAAACAGACGTCAAACCAAATATTAAGAAAGTGTCAAGTACAACATTGGTGAAAGAAGACTCCTTTGAAGGGTAAGCATTATTATGTATATTTTCAAAGAGCAAAATATTATATGTAATTGATGTAATAGATCAGATACCAAGAAATCTGTTACTCTATAATAAGGATATCTACTGAACTGCAATGGTGAGACAAATTGTGGCCGTGAAAAGCAACGGGTTAAAGTCCTGTTTAGCTACTCGCCTTACCTTACTGCATCCTACTGAAGGTGTGTTGGTGGGCCGGCAATGCTTCCTCATGTGTTCCCACCTGCCTACGCCTGTCACCTATGTTGGTATAGTTTGTAAGCATAGCAGTGTGTAACATAAGCTTCAACTCTAATTTATTATCCTGATTGAATACACTGCCATACATGATTGTTCCCACAGCATATTGACAGTGTTATTTATATTGAATTTGTTGTGGTATTGAAATTATTGTCAACAGGTTTGATCCTTTATAGTAGCTAATTCTTTTCAGGTTTTCTCTTTTCTTCACAGCTTTATTTTTCTACGATGAATATTATTTGCTACTGTGAACTAGAATTTAGTCACATTCTTCTCAAAATGGGAAGTAGGATAAATGATAAAGATTACTTACCGTATATCCTAATATGTCTCCATTCTTTTTCAGTGCCACCAAAGTTGTTGCGATGGATTGTGAGATGGTTGGCGTGGGAATGAATGGTAAAGACTCAATACTTGCCAGAGTGTCCATAGTTAACCACTACGGCAAGACCTTGTACGACGAGTTTGTCAAGCCAACGGAGGAGGTGGTGGATTACCGTACTGCAGTGTCAGGGATCAGGCCGGCAGACATAGTGAATGGTATGTATAATGTGTATAATGTGTCTCAATATGGTGAGTATGTGTAGGTTGAGGTTGTGTGGTGTGTACGTTTATTATGGAAGACTAGAAATAACCTACGACACTATGGGAGTTGTGAGTGGATATTGTTTGAGTGTTACTTTGGTTACTTTGGTAAATTTTGCCTGTTAACGGCACAGCTGAAGTGGGCTTCCACTGGCTCCAGGTCCCTCCTCAACCCCTATTCCTGGACTTGGGGTGATGGTTGTTAGGGTGTTGTGATGGGATTTAGGGTATCCTGGTGTTGGAGGTTCATCTGGTATCCCACTGAGCCACTTGTCCAGTCTCCCCTTGAAACACTCCACTGTGATGTTTGTCAAGTTACGGAGTACTTTTGGGGCACAGTTGAACAAGCGGGTACCATTGTGGGTGAACGTGTTATGCACCAGGGTTCACAGTCTTGCTGTTGTGCCCAGCGTTTCCTGTACATAACACAGTCGACCTCTCCTGGGATGTGAGTTTACTACTAACCCAACATTTGGGGCTTTTCCCTCTAGTATCTTCCAGACATAGATGATAATATATCTCTCCCTCCTCCTCTGCAGCGAGTAGAGACGCAAGTGTTTCAGCCTCTCCCAGTAATTCAAGTGTTGGACGCCCTGAATTCTACTGGTGAAGGTCCTTTGTGGGGCTTCAAGTGTTATAATAAAAAATATGCAAAGTGTGGCAAACTTAACACATCTCTATATCAAATTAACACTGTAGCATAGTTGTCCCAGTGAGTGAAATGAGCGAGGACTTATGAAGCTTATTTTTCTGCCTGATTCCAGGTTGTGATTTCACAAGTGTCCAGAAAGAAGTCTCGGACCTGATTGCAGGACGTATTCTTGTGGGTCATGCAATATACAATGACCTGCGTATATTGTACCTCAGTCACCCACGCTCTGACATCAGGGATACATCTAGGTATAGTACTTTATATTGTATGAATTGTATTTTTTATTTTTAAGTTAATATTTAAAGTTGTACAGTACGCCAATGTCCCCAAACTTGGCACAAATTACGTATTTCGAGTTTGGTCTAATCTAATGTGTGTTTTTCCTCAACTTGTATTAATTAAGTTACAAGAAACGCTGATATGGAAGTCCTTGTGATTACTGACTCAAGGTAATAAGATACAGGTAAAGTATATAGCAACAGCAAATAGTAAATGCAGTTTCCTCAGTGCTGAATGTGCCTAGCAAATTCTTATCTATATTTTTTACTTGTCTTTAGTTGCATTTATTCAATTTTTTATTATTATTTTGTTGATGTCCTTAACCTGTGGCGCCACTAATCTTAATGGAGGCTTAGATGTTCGGTCTCCGCCTGTTAGTAGCGCAGGTTAGATTTTTTAAGTGACGCCTTATATATCTTATCCAATGTTTCCTCTACAGATACAAAGGGTTTAAGCGTGTGTTTGGCGGCCGGACCCCCAGTCTGAAGAAGCTGGTAGAACGCTTCCTGGGTGTCCAGATACAACAAGGAGAACACAACTCTGTAAGACTTGATCACTTCGTCTTTGTGTGACACTGTTTGGTTGAGTAGACAGTGAACACAATACTCAATCAATCTACTACCTTGTGTCTTGGTCTTACCTTATCACTTCCTTACTTTGTTGCTGCTGAAAAGTCTTTAACAAATAGTCTCTTGATTCTTTCCTCCAGGTTCAAGATGCCCAGGCAGCCATGCGCCTCTACACTATGCATCGGAGGGAGTGGGAAAAGTCTCGCCCAAATAAGTACAAAAAGAGACAGATAGCGAAAACGGAAGCAGCCGCAACCAAGGATAAAGAACAGTCATCAGAGGCTCCCAAAGGTGATTAAGTCTAGTATTTAAAAGTTCATGTTATATCCAGATAATGTTTAGAAAGAATGCAATGATTTAGGGGTATTGTTGTATTGGTTGTTACATACTGTAGTTATTTGTTGTGTAATATTAATTGTTACATAGCGAAAGTAATTGAGTGGTAGCAGATACAAGGCAACTTATGTTCATTTATTGTGTAATTGTTGAAAAGTTGCACAATATTTAGATCAATAATATGTAACATGATTGAAGACAATAATGTGTTGATGGGTGAAAGTGAGCAAATGTTAAGTGTATGTATGTGTAAGGGTGTAGTATATTATTTGATATATTAAATTTTTCCTGTGTATTTCCTGTGTATTTTATTTTGTATTGTTTCTTTATTTGATGCATCGTTCTTCTGAGGGAAAGGAAAAGTTATATGAAAAGTAGAAATATCCAGAAAGTGGATAAACCTCATCATTGGTTCGTGTAATCTATAGCCGTGAATCCTTTGCAGTGTGATGGTTCTATGGTTCCGTGTATTTAATTTGACAAGTCATGTTCATAATTATGTTGATGTATTTTTATATCATTATATATAATCATCTTGACTTATGTTTTGTGGATGATTTGCTTTTTTTCAGACTCATTATTTCCATCATACTTCACATATTTGTGGAACATTTTCATGAAGATGTGAATGATTATATAATGAATGAAGTTTGTAAATAAAAAAATGCAGTCAGATGACATTTATGTATACACCGGGTCTTATATCCCCTTTAAAGGAGGGTAGCCAAGACAAGGCATCTACATCACATACTTCCACATGCATTCCCTCACATCTTTGCCTCTTTGTTAGAAGGGACCAATACTCCCATACTGTGTGAGGGTCAGGTTTGCAGCTGGGCCACTAATGTCTGTGTCGGCCTCACAACAGACCTGCCTTACCCTCGCCACATTAGATAATTCATCCCACTCCCTGCAACTTGTAAGGAGTGTTGGCCTGTTACACCCACCAACACCTCCGAGGCTTTGAGGCTGTTTCTACGGAGTCAACGCCGTATTGGCCTCAGCGAGAATGACCTTTTCGCCTGTCAGGATGAGGTGTTGGCTGCTAACAGGAGCCGGCTGACCCCCTTGACTCATTCAACGCTACATTCACACTCAGTGGAAGCATCAGTGTGTTCCGGGGAGTCAATGACGCTTTTTTGTCCTGGTATGATTCTCGTGCATTACACATTATTCCCGATGATTACCCCAAACATATTTCTGCAGTGCATTCCCCAGCAACCTTCCTGGCTTCACAGACATCTCTCACATCCAGTGCTCTCTTCACTCTGTCCAGAGGGCCAGGTGGCTCTGTGGTGCAGAACTCGGCTTGTGACCTAAAGGTTGCGAGCTCGATCTTGGCTTAGGAATTAAATAATTACTTCACTTACATTTTATTAATATACAGTTTATACATATATATTTTTTGAGATAAAAAGTTTTAAACTAAATGGAAATATACATTAATATGAACATAATTTTTTTTTATATGGAAACACCTAAACTACGTCCAGATTCCCCATATACTCGTATTTAACTAAGACATTACATAGAAATTGCCAAACCTTGTTATGAGTAACTTAGTTGAGGCTCACTAATATTTAGATTAATGTACGAGTATATAGTTTTGATAAGTTAATAAATAAATGACATACATTTGATATGTGGATCATGCCAAACAAGTGATAGCTAACATGATGTAGCTACATGTACTTTCCTTGTAGTGGATATATAAACAGCATATCACAACTAGGTATCCATAACATGAACACTTGATATATGGTAATGTTGACACAGCATACACACAGATACTAGTCATGTATATGTGACAAGGTTATATGACTTCACCTTGTACTCAGAAGCCATGACAAAGACAGCAATGGCACTCTTAAAAACTTGAAAATTTCAGAAATCCCTGTAGTTTGCACTGAAATAAGATTCTTGGGTAATCACAACAGCACCAAGAGGAGTGTGATCCGTCCAGGCTGGATCACGGGGGAAATTTATATAAAATAGTAATTACAATAGTTTAACCACATCAAATAGTTGAGTGTGTACAGTATGCATGAAGGGTGATGACATTTACTCTTGTGTAACTTTGATTATGTTATATTATCAGTTTCCTGGTTTTGTTCATTGAATTCATCAAGTGTAAGAATAAAGTAATTTCGTATATTTTATAAAACGTCTCTAAAAGCTTAGAGTCAACACTACTTTCTTGGATTAGATTGAAAGGACTACAGGAATATCATGTAGGAATTATAGGATAGTTATAGGAATCTAGCCAGGACTGGTATTTTTGGAAGAAACTTTTACTGAACCATTTTTGATTAATACCAACAATACTTCTATTATGCTTGTGCAAGTAAAGCTCTAATGTTATAGTTGTCATGGCAATAATTCCTGAGTTTATTAAATTCATATTAATAAATACTGAAACTAATAGTCATTAGCCATACCATATTATGTTAACAGAGTGTAAGTTTCAAAACTCAGTTTGATAAGTAATTAGTTTCAGTACTAGCCAAGATGTGTGCAGCTTGGCAAGTATTTAGTTTTAACGGATATCACCTTAGTAATGGATCACCGTTGACCAGGGCTGCTTCATAACAAATACCAACACAGTTGTTGTGTACATCCCCATCATAATTTTTCTCTAATTATACTGTACTTTATCATGGCAATATGAATCTAAGTAATAATGTTATCTATAACATCACTTATTAGATCAAACGATCAGTTGAGATCCACTATCCCACTTTTTTTTCAATTACAAAACAATTTGTGAACAAATTCACAAATCCACAATAATATTTTCGAAGCTAATACACTTCGCCATCAATTATAATGAAGTAGGCGGGAAAAGGGCATAGCTTTCTAAGACATGAAGGGAACTATAGGGTTGTGGAATGATCCAACATTATAAGTGAGGAAGCAGAGACAGCAGCTAATAGAAATGTAATTATAGATATGGAGACTAACATATTAATATTAGTCAATGAATCTGAGGCCATTCAAAGAAAGCTTTTGCACTCATGGACCTGAATTATAATTAAAAAAAAAAAACCTTGGATTGTAATCACTGATGGGAATCTGATCAACCAATAATGATGCAGGGCTTGCAAGCTTCATGGCGCCCTTCACCTCAACATTCACATTTCTTATTTTCTGGGATTTTTCTTTTTCTAATAGCTGCGAATTTTGAGACATAAAGCTGTAACACTGAGCTCTTCTAATATTATTCTATGGGAATAGTATATTTGATGCTTATCCTTAGTTTATACACTACTGGCCACCCAGTCTCAATACTGCATGGAGGATGCTTAATTTTTGCTACCAGAGTGGTGCTTAGTACACATAACAGCTACAGTCTAAAATACTTATGCAGTATACTACCTAGATAGTCTTTACTCTTAAGGATAGCAGGTAGTTGTTAGGAAGTTGAGTTTTTCCCTTGATGCAGTAGGTGGCAGACATGTTACAGTTGTTTTCTCTGTGGGGATGAGCAGCTGAACATGGTAATTCCTGCAGGTTTGGAAGAATGTTTTAGTGAGTTATTATGAACATTGCAGCAGTTTAGAGAGATGTAGAGAGTTGGCACTTGAGGCACAGCTAAATGTGTTGTATGGAACATTCTGGCTGGGTATTAAGGTTCTCGGTCCACTTACAGTACTGAGGGAATGGCCGACAATTTCATTACATACTTAATTATTTATTGTGACAAAATATAACTATATTTTAGGAGCTTCTAACAATAAATTTGTGGTAATAACTACATAATACAAAACTAGGCTTCTCTTTGGTATACTGTGTCATGGAATATGTTAATATCTGACGTAAAAACTTGATCGTTCAATTTAAGTTTTGGTGTGTGTTAAGGAGAAATATTTTGATGAGGCAGCTCTTGTTAGTTTGTTGATAAGAGTGTGTAGCATGTTTTGCGGTGTAAAGTTGTGTTATGTGCATGGAATTGTGTTGGTTATGTGATGAATGAATGTACCACTTAACAGCATGTCATTCACCACAACACAGCCCACTTGTCATTGCATTGTGCGATAGTGCTTGTGCGTCTTACCACAAATGGTTTGCACTGTGCCTTGAGTGCAGTGAAATACTGTGCCTTGGTTTCCAACGTTTTCCTACTTTGTGCAATACGCTATGGTGGTTCACGTGTTAGTGTGCTGTGGTGCTCTAGGAAGTATGCAGTATTGTTTTGTGGATTTGGCAGTGCATCGAAGTGCCATATCATTATTATAGTGCTTTGCTACTTAATGTACATGTGCTTTGTTATAAATACATTGCTGATTAGTGTTTTAGTGCTTGTAGAATGATTGTGCTTCCTCCTTACAATGTGCACTGTGCTCTTGAAGGTGTGAAATTGATTTTCTGAGTTACTTTCAGTGCCTTTCTAGTGTGCTGTGCTAATGTAACTATGACTGAGTTGCATTTATTGTGCTTGTCAGTGCTGTGCTTTGTAGTGTGATGCTAAGAAGTGTTCCTACTAAATTGTGTGGTGTAATTGTGCTGAAGTGCTGTGCAATTGTGTAACTAATCTTGTCAGTGTGCTTAGGTGCTGTGCAATTGTGTAATTAGTCTTGACAGTGTACTCCAGTGGTGTGCAGCTGTGTAACTAATCTTGTCAATGTACTCCAGTGCTGTGCAGCTGTGTAGCTAATCTTGACAGTGTGCTCCAGTGCTGTGCAGCTGTGTAGCTAATCTTGACAGTGTGCTCCAGTGCTGTGCAGCTGTGTAGCTAGTCTTGACAGCGCTGTGCAGCTAGTTGAGTCTTGTCAGTGCTTTACTGATACAAGTTGTGCATTTTGTTGTGCTCCTTTGTGCCATATGTGCATGTTGCATTAGATTAGTGCTGCGTGCTTTTCCAGTGTGTTGAGTTACTGGGCAGTGGTGTGCCTGTGGTGTGCCTGTGCCATGCATTCCGGTGCTGGGCTGGGCTGGCGTGATGCAATGATCAGTGTTGTGTGGTGTTCATGGTGTTGGCTGTGTGATTAATGCTTATTTCCTAATTTTTTTCAGGACAAATACTTCAGGTTGAAGAGCTGTTGGGTCCAGTACGTTACACAGTAAGACATATATCCAAACAATCAGATAACAAAAACATGATAGCAAGTATCTGAATTGTCACTATGAATGAGGAAATAACCTGAAATATGATCATCTTCACAATTTAACTACTGAGCATTAATACTACAGCTGCAAGTGCTTCAGTCATCTCTCTCCATGGACTGCTCATCAGGTATGTGCCTATACGGCAGGTTAATTAGATTTTTGTTTTATTTACAGCCAATTATCACAGCTTTAGTTTCAGAAAATCAACAGGATTTCACCAAAATATACATTGTTATCTAACCAATATTGACTGGGGAGAGTCGATTAAACATGTGACTGCAATATCAGGTGCCCGTACTCTGGTCCTCTGAATGTAGTATTAAATCATGGCTCCTCCTGAGGGGATGAGGGAGGGAGTCCACTACAAGACGTCCCTTAAATTCCATTCCACTCCTATCAGTAATTACCCAGGAAAGATACTTCTTAATCCCACGCAGAACACTGGCTACCTCAGTTACTATTCTCACGCTCCATTTTCCAGCCTGCCTGGTGTTGCGCTGAGCGGGGCTGGGAGCAGAGGGGCGAGGTTGGGGCCGTGCGTGAAGTGGCGGGTGGTGTGATGGTGATGGGAAGAATGTCAAGATTGTTGGCGGAGGAGCACGGGGCGGGAGTCACACCTACGTAGTTGATGCAGCCGCTGTCACTCTCAGACCGCTTCAGCTCACGGATGATCTGATCGTGTTCGTCCAAAAGGCGCTCCAGTTCCGTCAATCGCGCTGCTGCCTCCGTCTGAGGAAATAAGAACACCAATTAGCCTAGTACAGTTATAGTAACATACGTGAGAAGGATGTTCAATAATGTATGCCTTTGATTCTTGTCTATAATGCTGTTGAATGTAATAACTGTCAAACGCTACACTTTGCTCCCGCCTCAAACAGCAAAATGCATTTCTGGATGTCCAGGATGAAAATAGTTCTTAGTGAAGGAACGCCGCAAGGTTCGTCACTCAGCTTTAATAAGAGGGGTCGGGAAGGGCTGTTGTTGGGCTTAGTTGTGGAGTTTCCCCTCCTGATAGAGTGTAGCGGAAAGGGAAGGCCGCTCATAACAGCAACAATCGTGGAAAATCCTTACTGATTACCTCTTCAAAACTAACCCTCTTATATCACAACGGAAATTCATACTAAACACACACGAGTATATACAATGTTCTTTATGTTATACCTGTCCACCGTGTACCAATATTTACCCAGCGAGGAAATAGCTGTGCGGCATTTTTTCTTCCACCATAGAAAGTTTTGTGTATAGATAAGAAACCCCAAAGAAAGTAAGCAAACCCGTTTCTAAAAGTTTTCCAATTTCACGAAGAACACATCTAGTATCGACTTTACGTTACTCCTCGACTTAACCGCCCACGTTCGTGTCCCCTGCTAAGCCTTCACATCCTTTATAACAAATTCCCCTTTATCACATCCTTCACTCAGCATCATCAAGGACTCCACCCTCTCCTTATCCTTACTCCCCCACACAGATCCCTACTGAGAGGAAGATCGCTCCGTCTCAGCATCCACTTCCATACAAAGTTAACGGCACCTATGCGCTGACTTTAGGTGTGTGTGTGTGTGTGTGTGTGTCGAACTGCTAACAGATCGAGCGGCACCTTGCTAATGTTTGCTACGTTGTATAGTCACGAGAAGTATGAACATAACCACTGAGGCGTCATATTTGGTGAAGTAATGCAAATTCTCGTATTTTTATTTATGCTACTAGTTTCCCCACCGTGGGAAGGGAAAAATCGCGTGTGTTGCTCGGTTTTGGTTTGTCATTGCAAAACTTCTGTCGACGGATTCTCCAACAACGTACCAAAGGGATTACGGCTTTGTAGGCGACCGGGACTTGTTCCTACCGGTCACAACCGAACAATCTGCCTCCAACAGGCAAAAGTATACCATGTCGAAGTTGGGCATTTATAATATTTTGCATTGGAAACTACAAAGCAATATGGTCTCTCTCTCTCTCTCTCTCTCTCTCTCTCTCGCTCTCGCTCTCGCTCTCTCTCTCTCTCTCTCTCTCTCTCTCTCTCTCTCTCTCTCTCTCTCTCTCTCTCTCTCTCTCTCTCTCTCTCTCTCTGCCGCGTAACCTTGAAAACAAAGTTTCGGTCTGAAGTACTTTGTCAATTTTTTTTTTTTTGGGGGGGGGGAAATCCTTCATTTTCTTTGCCTCAAGCTGATCAGACTCGCACAACAGGAATGTGTAAATTGTAAACCTTGTAAATCCGTCTATGAGGAGAGAAAGAATTAAATGGTTTCAGTCAGAATGCCAGTATGCAGATATACATAAACCAAGAAGCATTAATCTAGTCAGTAAAACGAAGAAAATGCAGAACTTGCCCGTTAACAGTTTATTCTTTAATCTATAAATCAGTCGCAAATATGCACGTGTGACAACTATAAAACTATTTTCACTGGATATAAACTACATATTTTCTCCCGCCCCATAAATTATGACTGAAATATATTATCGTTCGTTGTTAAGAATTGCACACACACACACACACACACACACACACACACACACACACACACACACACGTGGGCGTCATGTGTTCTCTGATGAAGGACTTGAAAGTATAATGTCGTATCAATGATTGGCAAACCCACGCACGAGGCACCACAGAGGAGGACAGACAGACAGACGCACCGGAGACAAGGAAACACTGACAGTCTGCAGGGAAACCAAGCGAAGGAAACAGTTCACTCTAGGTGCAAGTTGTCCTTAGTACGATAAAGTCTACTGAAAGCCCCGACCAAGCCTAAAAGCCCTGACCAAGCCTCTTCATAACGACTTATGAAAGAAAATACTCAAAGATACTATTGAGTTCTCTCCACACTGAGGTTTTACGATTATTAATAACAACTCAAACCTTTCTTCAGCGACTTTATAAAAATATATCAACACTTTACGGCTTAATATTATAGTAATCGTAAAATTGAGTCCAGCTTCGTGTTTCTCAGGCAGTAGAACATCAATAGACCAATTTAATAGTATAATGAATATGGAATGTAGACAATCGAAAAAATGCCTTTGATTTAAATTGTGACGACTACATTTGGTTTGAAAGTGTACACGAAAGTAAGTAAATCGCATTGATAAAGTGATGAATGGTGTTAATGTCAGTTGTATGGCAGAGTATCAATGGAACCGCAACCTGAATCACAAGGGAAAAAGATATATATATTGCGCATCAGGAATTCATTGGTTAGTTAAAGCTAAAAATTGTCCAAAAAAAAAGCAAAACATGAATCACAATTAGGCGAGGCAACAATTCCAGTGCAAATAATAATAATAATAATAATAATAATAATAATAATAATAATAATAATAATAATGAATACAAACAGAAAGTGGTCCTCGTTCCAACTTTGCATCTCTCAATATTGCTACTCAGGTGTCAGCAAGAGCTAGTACTATGTTGCTGACTTTTCCAGAGCGTCAGCAGTATAATGACGCATCCAGATACCAGTTCCAGAGAGAGAGAGAGTTCCTGGAAACCGCGTCCTGTTGCCATGGTGACGGGAGGCAACCAAGGGAGGGAAAGGAAGCTCAGGAAATATGATTAGATCCATTTTTTTCCCTTATTTATTCTTCCTTTGTTCCGTTGTCCTCATTTTCTTTATTATTATCGTTTTATTTATTATCTTTCTGGCGTTTATAAGATGGTGAATAAGGTGATGCATCGTTTTCGTGTTTCTTTTATATATTTTTTTTTATACACAGCAAAAACTAACATCAAAAATAGCTACTACTTCTTTTACTACTACTACTACTACTACTACTACTACTACTACTACTACTACTACTACTACTACTACTACTACTACTACACTCCTGTATTTTCCCTCTTCATTAGCTCACTTAGATAAACTTTAATCCGTTATAGCAAAGTCTGGGACACGCCTCGAGGGAAGGAAAATAACTATAGGAAATAAATAAAGTGAAAGAAAATAGAGAAGAGCAAAAAAAAAAATGACTAGAGGGTGTGTTGACGAGCCGCTTAGGGAGGGAGGGAGGAAGAGAGGCTTGATCTTATAGTGGAGAGAAGGAGGGAGAGGGGAAGGAAGGGAGAGAGAGAGAGAAGGAAGGAGGGAGGGAAGATAAAGAGGAGCCTTGGAGTGCGTAGTCTCCTGGGACTCCTAACACAGCTGAGTGACACCCATTTTGTTTAGTTCCTTTCTCTTACCCGCGCATTTTACCCAGATTGTTTCTTGTCATGCGCTTATATATGTGTGTGTGTGTGTGTGTGTGTCTCTCTCTCTCTCTCTCTCTCTCTCTCTCTCTCTCTCTCTCTCTCTCTCTCTCTCTCTCTCTCTCTCTCTCTCTCTCTCTCTCTCTCTCTCTCTCTGACGGTGAATTTCCTTGACGTCACACAGTTTTTGTTGAATCCTTAATATAGGCTAAGTCAGGTCCCTAACTTCACCTTCCTCGGCCTTCAGTTTTTACATCTTGCTCTTCCCTGCCCCCCTCCGCCCCCCTTCGCCCCCCTAAGGTTGTATGGATGGAGCAGCAGCAAGGGCGGGATTAAGTTAGGTGGTGTGGAGGGGAGGGTGAGGTGAGGTGAGGTGAGGTTGCTTGGAAGTGGATTTTAAACTTTATCTAACTTTCCTCACTCTTTAGAATTAGAATCTTTATCCATTAGCACCGATTTGCACATCATGGTATAGTCTGGTTTACTTATCCAAGATCACGCCCATCTTATTTCTGAGTGGAATTATCTAGTGGTTCTTCAGTTACTGTCTCCTATCTCTCCTATCTATCACGTCACCTATAACCTTTCGCTTCTATTGACTGTACCTGAGGAGACCCAAGACTGGTGGTCGCTAAGTGAGGACGTGAATCATTAATAGATCAAAACTTGTGAAGGTCAACCGCGTGGGTGTTAAAGTGACGTAACGAGACCAAAATATATTAGTGTGTGATAGCAAACTTCTCTGGTGGTCGATGTTTAAACTTTTTTTTTTTTTTTTTTCGAGTTGTTGATGAAATATTTTGGAGTCAGGGTATCAGTAGGCCTTGAAGGGTCGGTTACCTTGTGTATTTGTTTCTCAAGACCAGCTGCCTCTCCCCTCAGTCTCCTTAGAGCCTTGAAATCCTGCACAAAGCCATTACTCCGTGTCTGTGTCTGTGTTTGCCTCGTAGAATCAGTAATACTTTACCACGAAACACTTTTCTTCTTGTTTACTTCAGGCAAACATTTACCTGTTGACTTTTGTGACACTTGTTGAATTAAGGCACTGAATGGACATTTACATAACATGCTTTGGTGGATATGACAGATGATTTCTTGGTTTTAAATATAGCTTGATGGCAGATAAGGCGTGGTGGCAGCGTGTGCGTGTGTGTGTGTACGTCAGACGGGTTGCATCATCTTGTCAAAATAAGACCACACACACACACACAGACACACTGGAGTTTAGAGCGTCTGCCAACTCCTAAACCTTTTAACGAAGCACCTCGACGAATACTGAATTAATACTGAACAGACATATATGTTTGTTTGTGTTTAAATTTCGTGAAGTGAAAAGATGAGTGTGCATAAATTTCATGCATAAATGTGCTGATTTCAGAGTTTTGTGTTGGGAATAATATGTGATAATTATATAGTGTGTATTAATACTTAGTTGGAAGTGTAACTCATAAGCAAGATTGAGAAGAAAAAAAAAGGTGTAACATTTAATCATTGGAATATTTAATTTGTGTGCCTGATTTTAATATTAAGTTAAATGACCTGGCGATCTGGAATGATAAAAATATGAACTAACGTTATGGTACACTCAACGTTATTGCAAATGACTCCATAATCAATATCGTCCGTATAAGTTCAACATAAATATGAAAACTATAGAAGAAAAAATAATTGTACCTTAAAACAAATGAACTAACACTCCCTTATGAATCACACTTTACGGGTCACACTATCAGTCAACCTCTTATCACTATCACTATATTTCTACGTCGAACCTCCGCGAATTTAACCAAGTGAAACAAGAAAGAAAAGAATAAGATGCTTCGTCTAGTGATTCTATTGTGTGACAAGTCCATCTCGTCTCGCAGAATCAATACGTCGATGAGAATATATTTTGCAACAGCTAGTGGGATGAAAAACACTTAAGTCAGGATTCACGTCGTCAGGTAATAGTAGTAGTAGTAGTAGTAGTAGTATAGTAGTAGTAGTAATAGTAGTAGTAGTACCCTTCATAGATATCCACCCTTGTTCTCCTGATGCGCAGCTCTCCCTCCCTCCCCTCAGCCAAGTGGGTCAAGGCTCCGCGTGGCTCAAGGGCTTGATAAGTGTTGGAGGTGCTCGAACCCCTGACACAAGTTCACTTCCCTTACACAAACCCAAGCCTTGCCACCCTTCCCATTAACACCACGCCAGTACAAAGTAAACAGTAACTCCCCACGTGATTGTATTTACATATAGTTCATTACTCATTTGTTTCCGTTGAGATTATTAAAGGAAAACAAGAAAAGGTTAGATGGTGTGGGTGGTGAAAACTCCAAATAATAAAAAGAAATCCCCTCACGCATCATTACATTCAGAAAATCAGTCACCACCAAAGAATTGAACAAGGTGCTGACCGGGTTATGGGAGGAAATAAAGGAAATATCGGTATGGTCCTGAACCCATTGTTACCATTGGTCGTGGACTCAATGGTGGGTTTGGACTGTAAGTTATTGGTAAAGGAACCCGACTAGGCACGAGGCCAAGCATGCGGCGTCCAATTTTCAGGCGTAATGCGGCTCCCATGTCCTCAGCGACTCCACTCCTGCATAGCATGGAGAGGAAAAATGCGGTGGTGTGACGCAGTAAGGTAGGAAAGGAAAGTTTACAGAAAAAGAAGATAAAACCAGTAGAGTAAAAGGAAAGTAAGATGGAAAGTTTATAGAAAAGAAGATAAGAGCAGTAGAGTAAAAAGGAAAAAAAAGATAAGATAATGGAGAAATCGAGAAGTTTAAGTAAATGTGCATTAGAAGACAACAACAACAATAACAAGTTAAGAAGTTTACGTTAAAAAAAACATTCCAGACTAGAAAAAAATTTATAAAACGTAAAATATCACCAGAATATGAGAGAGAGAAAAAAAAAAGAAAAGAGAGAGATAAACCAAATAAATAAACAAACCCACTCACTTTTGTTCCCGCCTCACCAAATACGAGAGTGGCGACTGCCCAAATTCATCCCCTGAGACGGAACCCTTATAAGCATTCTCCGGGGCATCACCTTACAGTCACTCACCCTTCGACGTGCCTGAGTCCGGTTCTTACTATTCCTAGCGAGTCTGTAACTTAAGAACACTAGCCTCCCTTAGGTATGCGGCTAGGATAACAGACTGACCAAAAACAACGAAGGATATTCAAGCCTCGTCTCCCTGACCCTCTTAACCTGTTTTCTCCTAACCCTCCTTACCTGTACTCCCTCTGACGTCTGTTGTAGAAGGAGAGGAAGAGAAGGAGAGAAGGATGAAGGTATAGGAAGTGCAAGGAATAGAAATAATACTAGATTATATGATAGAAACAATGGTAGAGGTGATTAGGAGGTTGTAGTGAGGTAGATAATAGGAGATAATTGGGAGAAGGAAGAGATTATGGTAGAGTGACGAAGGAGAAAAGGAAGTTAGCTGAAGTTAAGGTGAGACGGAATCATTGTGACTCTCTCTCGTCTCTCTCTCTCTCTCTCTCTCTCTCTCTCTCTCTCTCTCTCTCTCTCTCTCTCTCTCTCTCTCTCTCTCTCTCTCTCTCTCTGCCACCTGGACCTTAAGATACAATTCTCAAGGGATATTTCTTTCATGGATTTCGGATGCTTTGATGAGAGATGGAAGGATGTAAAGATACTGTTTGCCTTTCATTTTTATCTGTGTTTGTATCTGTTGTTGTTCTTGTGTCTCTGTTGTTAGGGGGAAAAAAGTCAAAAGGAAATAGGTAAGAGTGAGGAGATGTTTCATTGCCATCGTCTCTCTCTCTCTCTCTCTCTCTCTCTCTCTCTCTACTCACTATCTCTCTCGCATTCAACTTGTATGTAAAATATGAACACTCTGATTGGCTGGCAAAAAAAAAAAAAATATATAAAAAAAACCTTACCATTGAAACGAGTAGTTGGTAATACCTGAACAGATGTCAAAAGCTGATGAATGCGCAGTGATGGATGTGTGTGTGTGTGTGTGTGTGTGTGTGTGTGTGTGTGTGTGTGTGTGTGTGTGTGTGTGTGTGTGTGTGTGTGTGTGTGTGTGATGGCAATTTTCACAGGCAGCAGAAGGGAACGTATGTATGTATATATATAGATCCATATTAATATTTTATTATTTTCATATATTTCTGGAGCACGTTTTAATATTTTTGAATTTGAATGTGAATGTGAATGTGTGTGTGTGTGTGTGTGTGTGTGTGTGTGTGTGTGTGTGTGTGTGTGTGTGTGTGTGTGTGTGTGTGTGTGTGATGAAGGCCAGAATAATGTAGGTATTTATTAGTGTACAGTCACGATAAACCACGATACAGTATTACAGCAACTGACAACAACAGCGACACACGTGGAACAGGAACTGAAATTCAATTACTATCATTTTACAACCCATTTCATCTTTACTTTTCTACTATTCATTTTATTTTTCATTTTTTTCTGTTATCATTGTGTAAAAAAATAAACGTGATTGGATACGGCATGTTCCCTAGACCCTGCTGTTTCCACCCCAAAACACACCGGGACATACCACCACCACCACCACCACCACCACCACCACCACCTACACATATTGCCTCGATTCAAACAAGCATACGAGGACATTGGATGCTCCCTGTGGACTTACCCCTCGCTCTTGCCTCGCTTAAAATGTCTCGCTGCAGAGGGAGTAAATATTTCGTAATTCAGGAAATGTTAGTAAAAAAAATGAGAGCCATCATAATAAATAAAAAATAGACGATGTTTTTATCTATCAACGAGGAATATTTATAGATTTATAGATGATTAAATGAGACCATAAGACAGAGAATTCAATAAAACCAGGAATTCATTTGATCATTAAAAAGAGAAGATGGGCAAAAAATAGTTCATACACGTGCGTCCTCTTTGCTCCATTTCCTTTGATATATAAAAAAAAAAATGAAATAAATATAAAGTTCTGAGAAGAGAGATTGCTGAGAATGGAAAAGTTGGGGAGAAGTTGTGAAATTGTGATCGTCAGCTATGTTCAGGGACACAACACACAGCACGCCCCAGCAACGAAGGGAAAATAACTCCCACATCAAGTCATCTGCTGGGGAACGCCTCTCTCTCCTCTCTCTCCTCTGTGTGTGTGTGTTGTAGGGTGAAGGACCTCGATATCTTATGATTTTACGGTTGATTAGTAAAGAAAAGAAAATGTAATACAAGAAAAACTAAGAAATAGATTGATATTAATGGTAAATGTATGTTAGAAATATAATAATGATAATAATAATGGTAATAACTGACATACTGCACTATATCACTAACAGAAAATGAGAGAAACAAAACAATGAATAAAAAAGATTGATTAAATAATAGAATAGAATCACGCGAATGACAAAATTATATAACCCCCCAAAAATAAAAAAATCATTCAGGGTTCGTGTCTTGGAGCGGAATCCCGGGGTCTTAATACTGCGTGAGAGGCTCCATTATGCGTTGAAAGCTTGCGAGAATTGATTAGTGAAACATGATACTCCAAAGTTACCTAGAAATGTCTCAAACGTGGAAGCATAAGACTTAAGGTAACATCAAAGCGCTCCTCTCTCTCTCTCTCTCTCTCTCTCTCTCTCTCTCTCTCTCTCTCTCTCTCTCTCTCTCTCTCTCTCTCTCTCTCTCTCTCTCTCTCTCTCTCTGCCTGTTTCCTTGATTTCCTTGAACTTCACATCCACGACCCTTGGCTATTAATATTTCTACTTGTATGTGTGTATAAGTGTGTGTCTAAGTGTTTCCTAGAACGGTGTATTCAATGATTTATTCAGTTAAGTTTGTCAGAGTTGCAAGACTGGTTTATTTTTTTTAGGTTTGTTTTTTTGTTTATAGATTTTGTTTTCTTTGCTTGTAGTTACTCTCTCTCTCTCTCTCTCTCTCTCTCTCTCTCTCTCTCTCTCTCTCTCTCTCTCTCTCTCTCTCTCTCTCTCTCTCTCTCTCTCTCTCTCTCTCTCTCTCTCTCTCTCGCATCACTTCACACCTTCCTTGAATCTTGTTACAACCACCCCGACTCACTCCTCTCTATCCCTAGCCAGAGCCAAAAACATCTTTACTTTATCCTCCATCGCCTTAGTAACAACACTTAATCGCTTTTAAAATACCACGAAAAAAAGATAAAAAAAAAAAAACTCAAAGCAAAAACAATAATAAACTCAAGATACACAAGCAATCAACACCTAAATCGCTTCTTTTTCTTCATTTTTTTTTATCATAACTTCACAAAATATTTTTATCTCATCACGAAGTTGCTCCACGTTCCTGCCGTCTTCACCTCTCTTCGCCTTGCCTGCTTCCTTTCCTTTTCTCTAGCTCTCTACTCTCCTTCCCTCGCCCACTCTTCTTCCCCCACACAG
This sequence comes from Metacarcinus magister, assembly GCA_029783475.1. NCBI lineage: Eukaryota > Metazoa > Arthropoda > Malacostraca > Decapoda > Cancridae > Metacarcinus > Metacarcinus magister. The sequence goes on along the minus strand of JAPQNM010000008.1, from coordinate 13,628,328 downwards.
CCACGAGGGAAGAGGCACCACTCTAAGCCTCTTGGTGCTCCTGACGCAGGCCTTAACTATTGATCTTCACACTATTTGTTTTGATAGCGACGGCCAGTGAGATCGTGGTGTGAAGATGCAGTGAGCTGGTGGTGATCCCCTGTATGTGTGTGTGTGTGTGTGTGTGTGTGTGTGGTGTGTGTGTGTGTGTGTGTGTGTGTGTGTGAGGGAGAGAGAGACCCTGTGTGTGTGTAAAGAGAAAGGGACAAAGTAAAAACGAGAAGAGACATGACCATTTATCGTGTCAGTGTAAGATGCTGAAGAGGTAACGAGCATGGGACGTTACTCTTCCTCGTAACAAGCAGGCAGTAGTTAAGGAGGCAGGACCAGTACACTCCCCTCTCCCTCCTCCCCCTCCACTCCCTTTCCCTCCCTTCTCCTCCTAACTGTCACTCCTCTTCCCCTTCATGTCGTCTTCCATCTCCCTCAATATCGCTAGAACATTTTTTTTCTCGATTTTTTTATATTTTATCTTTACTTCAACGCCAAAAGAAAAAAAGAAAAAGCCTTGAAGAGAGCTTTTTTTTTGTGTGATCCATCTCGTAATTAATTCACTTCTAGGATGTGTTGTGGTGTGTGTGTTTTGTTTTTAGCTTCGTGTCTACCTCACCACCTCTCTCTCTCCTCTGATCACTTCCCGGTATAACACAACCTTTCTTCACTGCTCTTCTGGTCTCGTCTCTTCTCTTCGACTCGTGTATGTTTCCGTTGTGTTAATCTCTCCGTAAACTTGGAGGCTTCGTTGCTGCAAGGCGGATTACTCGGTGCAAAACTTCTTTCCTGTTTAATTAATCTCAGCGACGCGTTCTCAGTACAGTTACCTTCCTGCCTTCCTTCCTTCCTTGTGCCTGTTACATTCTG
>JAPQNM010000008.1:13509928-13622428 GCA_029783475.1 Metacarcinus magister | reverse complement strand
TCAGGCAGCTGGCGATGTCCCTCCTCCTCCTCCTCCTCCTCCTCCTCCTCCTCCTCCTCCTCCTCCTCCTCCTCCTCTTTCTCCTGTCCGAAGTTTAACCTTAGTGCCACGTTCCTCGCCAAAGCAACTTAGTGAGTGGAAGGTCTCGGTCAAGGTTACAGATTGCTTTAAGGTCCCTTAGTATTCAGGTGTGTCACTAGCGGCACTGATTTCCCTTAAGACTGATCGATCTGTTTCCCCTAGACCTGTGTGTGTGTGTGTGTGTGTGTGTGTGTGTGTGTGTGTGTGTGTGTGTGTGTGTGTGTGTGTGTGTGTGTGTTTCTTCATCGTCTCCTTCCACTTGTATATGTCTCGGCGGCAGCTATTTTCGACCTAACATGAATTGCATCAACCTCACCTGACATCAACATCAGAATCACTCCACGTTGAAAACAGCGCCGCGGAAAAAAGTGCAGGAGGAGGAGGAGGAGGAGGAGATGGGTTCCAGGTGTTTCTTTCCTTCCCTGTTTCCTTTCCCTGTGGTCCTGGTGGTCTCATTTTGGGTCCTTTCTCGGCGCTGGTGGTGTTATTTTTGTCTTTTTCCATTCCTTGTCTTGTTTATCACACTGTTCCATTCTTTTTGCTTGTTTTTTTATTTGGTTTGGTGGGTCGTTTCTTCTCTTATCATGACCCATTTTATTATTAACTCCCCCAATCTAGTTTCTGCTGGAGTGTCTGTCGTGGTTTGTCACATTTTTACTCTCTCTCTCTCTCTCTCTCTCTCTCTCTCTCTCTCTCTCTCTCTCTCTCTCTCTCTCTCTCTCTCTCTCTCTCTCTCTCTCTCTCTCTCTCTTCTCTCTCTCTCTCTCTCTCAATATATATATGTGATATGATATGGTTGCTTTGCGGCTGGCGTTTAATCCTTTCCAGGTAAGGGAGACTCATTTAATTACCTGGAGAGGGTGTACCAGCAGGGAATTCACGTACTACCTTTTTTACCCTATCCCTTTTCCCCTTCCCGATGCTTCTAATATGATTAATATTTCTATTACCTCTACAGCCACGGCTATTTCAATGTTCTTTTTCATGCCGCTTCCTTCCCATCTCGTGTAGCTATTCCCTTTCTGAATCATTTTCTTGCTCTATCCTCCCTACCGCCATTAGTTCTCACCCTTCTTTTCTGTGATCTCCCCCCTAATCCTTCTCCATCTCATCCTCATCTTACGTTATCTCCTGGCCTGAGCTCCTTCCTCATAACACCTGCCCTCATCCACACGCACTCGCTCCCAGCGCTGCGCCAGTGAAAAATGTTAATCCATGCACACTTAACTTCACTCCCATCCTTCACTTGAGAGCCTCGCGTAAGCATACATTTAAAACAGAGGAAATTAAGTTGGTGAATACATCGAGTTGGAAAATGAGATGGGAGTGAGGCGAAGGCGGAGGCGGAGGACTGGTAAGTAAACTGCAGCATTTCAGTAACTTAACTCAGGCTGGAATTAACGCCGCTGGAAAGTCATATCAAGGTGGCAACGTGGAAATAGTTTATTTTCCTTGATAAGAAACAAAACCTTATAGAAACATATTATAAAAATCAGATAATAGTTGTAATAATTTTATAAACTATAGAAAACATTAATAAACAATGAAATCAGAAAAAAAAACTAAATAAGCTAATAATTTTGTACGCATATTTTCGGTTATTTTTCATAGATTCTTATTTTTCTATGTTGATTGGTACTACTAATATGTTTTTTATATATATGTAAATTATTTTAAAGATAATAAAGCGCATTATATCCCTTTTATCATATACAATTTCAAAACAAAATGAAAATGTTACATCAAAAGTGTCTGTAAGAAATGTGGGACGGCGGAGGGAAATACGAATCCAAGTACAACCCATTAGAGTGTAATTAAGACGGAATGGCAGACATTAAACCAAAACTTTTCCAATATACATCTGTCCCTGTGGGTTTGGAGGGAAGCAGGGAGACGTGGGGGGGAGGGAGGGGCCGTGGAGGGTAATAGAAGTGTTAAAAGGGAGGATGAATGGGGGGAGACGTGGTGAGGGGAGATGTATAGTGAATGGCTGACAGTGTGTATGGTTGTATGGTTGTATGGTTGTATGGTTGGCAGATTGTGGCTTTTCCATAAGAGGCAGCCTGATATTAAGTTAGATAAGAATGCGGCTGTCGTGAGGTGAAGAAATTTCCCCCAAAAAAGTTGAATGGATGCTGAGGAAAAGTTTCTAAAGAGAGTAATGCGAGCTGCTCTCTCTCTCTCTCTCTCTCTCTCTCTCTCTCTCTCTCTCTCTCTCTCTCTCTCTCTCTCTCTCTCTCTCTCTCTCTCTCTCTCTCTCTCTCTCTCTCTCTCATTCCTTTCTCCTCCTCCTCCCCGTCCTCCTCCTCCTCCTCCTCCTTGCCCTCTTGACGTGATATATATACTTAGGAATATCTCCCACTCGGCCTCTGACGTCACAAGGCTACTCGGGTTATCTCCTTTGTATTTCTGTGTGTGGAATGAAAGGAATGTGACCTTGGAAACTAAGGGACTATTTATATAGGCGAGGCGGTGTTATTATTATTATTATTATTATTATTATTATTATTATTATTGTTAAGGACTAACCTACGTTGTCTTTGTTTACTACTACTACTACTACTATTACTACTACTACTACTACTACTACTACTACTACTACTACTACTACTACTACTACTACTACTACTGACACCTTTCACCACGCCCAGTAACGAGACATCAAGCATCCATCTCACGCACTCGTCAAGCGTTTCCTTCACACTCACAACTCAGGCAGACAGACACACGAGAGAGAGAGAGAGAGAGAGAGAGAGAGAGAGAGAGAGAGAGAGAGAGAGAGAGAGAGAGAGAGAGAGAGAGAGAGAGAGAGAGAGAGAGAGGAAACCAAGGCCTCTTGAAACACCCCCCTTATCTCCTCCAGCAAGGTCTCCCCCCCCCCTAGCCACACACCGATCAATAGCCTTCGTAAATGACCAGTCCATGGCAAAGAGAGGAGGAGGAGGAGGAGGAGGAGGAGGAGGAGGAGGAGGAGGAGGAGGAGGAGGAGGAGGAGGAGGAGGAGGAGGATAGCACCTGCAGGAAATGGTGGTTAGTGCAAAATAGTGGTAGGGGTTGCGAGAAGGTGTGGAGAGGAGGCTAAGGATAGGTGGAACGTGTGGGAAAGTTGCGTCTTGCTGCTGGAGGAATAGGAGGAGGAGGAGGAGGAGGAGGAGGAAAGAAGAGAGAGCTAGGGTATACATGGACTTTGGTAGGTGTTAGGTAGGATTGAGGTGTATGTAAGGACTGGTGGTGGTGGTGGTGGTGGTGGTGGTGGTGGTGTGTGTTGCATAATCCCCGTGTGTATTGAGGTAGAAATATATAAAACTTGAGGCGAGTGCTGGGTAAGTTGGCGGACGGTGTTAGGTGTTTGGCCAAGATTGTGACGTACGTGTGTGTGTGTGTGTGTGTGTGTGTGTGTGTGTGTGTGTGTGTGTGTGTGTGTGTGTATGTGTGTGTGTGGGTGTGTGTGTGGGTCTTAACAGGTGTTGCTTAGGTGTGTTGCGAAAGGAATGGAATGGCACGCAGGTGTTTGTATAGCTCGCAGTTTTAAATTCTCTCTCTCTCTCTCTCTCTCTCTCTCTCTCTCTCTCTCTCTCTCTCTCTCTCTCTCTCTCTCTCTCTCTCTCTCTCTCTCTCTCTCTATCTATCTATCTATCTATCTATCTATCTATCTAGGAAAAGTATTTGTGGTCTGTTTCTACGAAATTCTCTATCTGTCTGTCTGTCTGTCTGTCTCTATCAGTCAGTCAGTCAGTCAGTCAGTTGTCTCTCTGCCGTACCATATTCCCTCCCTTCTCCATACTAAACACACACATAAAGACACACACACAAAACAAACACCAACAAACACGCCAAACCATATAACACGCCCACAATCGATAGCCGTTGGATGCCAGTAATGTTCCGAGAGAGTGGATGCGGTTTACCTGGCAGTGTCAAGTTACCTCAGTGGCGGGAAAGGGAAGGAGAAGGGGAAGGAAGGGTAGAGTGGGAGGGAGAACCTAACCTAGCGCGACCCCGTAGGAGCTAGAGGCGGGTGCTTCTCTTCATTAGCGAAAGGTTGTGTATGGCGTTGCAGCGTGCTCGAGGCGGTATGATCGATAGAAAAGCTCATGTTACTAATGATGGAGTGGAGAGAGCGACGAGGACGAGGTGATGATGGTGTGAGGTGTGTATGTGTATGTTTATGTATGTATGTGTGTGTGTGTTTCTGTGTGTCTTGAAATAGAGTGTTACGTGATGTTGTTGTTGTTGTTGTGTTGTGTTGTGTTGTGTCACTGAGGTAATTTATGTGTCAGTGTCACATGATAATTAAAGGACATTACTCTTTTCTTGTGTCTTAAAATACTTCACCTTACGAGGCGTGACGTAAGGAAGGAACGTCTTAATGCAGCTTTTCAAGGGTTTAGCTTTTATTTTTTACAGATTATTTTCCACCCAGGTAAAAATACTCCGTGATTTACCTGCATCTATCTTACCTTAATAGCCTCTAAACAGTATTTTTTATTCGTGTGCGTGTAAAAGAATGCTGATTAGGGAGTCAAATATATGTAAAGGGAGAGAGAGAAGCCGCAAGTGCCATTTCCACGAGGTAAACGCTTACGAATGGGAGTAAGTCACTTATGCAAAACACGGGAGACAAACCCGAAATAGCGTTGAAGGCTCGACCCATTTTGTGAATCACTTGGAATCTTATTATACATTTTTTTTTCTTCCGGCGAGAGTTCATGGAGGATGTTTTGCAGTGTATGTGTGTGTGTTTACTGCAGTTAAAATTCTTGCCTCATACTGGAATATACTTAGAAAAATAATGATCTGACTCAGTTTCATGGTAGTCTTAATTAGATATTCCTGAAGAAGTTGCAATCACTCATACATAAACACACTACTTAAATAACCACTGAGTCACCTACGAGAGGCAAGCAAAAAAAACTAAAAAGTCCTTAAGTACCTGTGTGTTTAGAGTCACTTAAGTGGAACTCAGGTGAATCGCGGGAACCCTGAGCGTCACTTTAGCCAAGTTGCGAGTCACTTGTCTACCTGAAGCACCTCCTCCAGCCCGGCGCGTCACTTCAACACGCCGCACCTCATTTTCCTTGATGAAGGTGGTGTTGCTTCACATATCTAATTAGTTGATGGTCTCCTCCTTCCCTCCTTTCCTCCTTCCTCCCTTCCTTCCTACCTCGCTTACGTCGTCTCTCCATCCTGCTTACCTGCTACCTGCTTCCCTTCCTTCCTTCCTTCCTTTTTTTCTTTTCTTCCTGTCTTCCTTTTTTTCTTCCTTCCTGCCTTTTTTTGCTTTGTTTTTTTGTACCTTTTCTTTTTTCTCTCTTTCCCTTGCTGATTTCACCTGTCTCTCTCCTCTCCTTTCTTTTATTCTTCACTTGCTGTCGTCCTTCGTCCTCCTCCTCCTCCTCCTCCTCCTGCTCCTCCTCCTCCATCTGCTATTTCAACCATTTCCTATCCTCCCGTCGCTGTTTTTTTTTCACCAACTGTCTGTCTATTTTCTTGTTTTTTTTTCCAATTTTTTTTATGATGTCTGATGTGTTTTTATTTTTATATTTGTTTATTTGTTTTTGTTGGGTTCATATTCCCCTTTTTATTTTTGTGTTTGTGTGTGTGTTTGTTTGTTTGTTTGTTTGTTATTCTGTCACGACCTTCCCCTCGAATACCTTCCCCTCTTCACACACCTTCCTATACTTTTCCCATCTAACGGTCTTCCTCTCACATTGTATTTCACGCTCTATTGTCGTTAGGTAATTCTCTCTCTCTCTCTCTCTCTCTCTCTCTCTCTCTCTCTCTCTCTCTCTCTCTCTCTCTCTCTCTCTCTCTCTCTCTCTCTCTCTCTCTCTCTCTCTTTCTCAATATCACTTCTATATGCCTCACTTTCCCATCTTTCTCCTGTCACACCTCAATTCGCTCTCCATCTCTTCAATCTGTTCCTCACACATGCACTCTCCATCCTACCTTCTGTTCCTCCAATATTCTGCACCCTCCAGCCTGCCTCTTACTCGTCCTGTCCTCCGCTCGCTCTCTATTTATACACTCGCTTCCCGGGCACAACTGAGAGGCGGGGAGGCGGTAGAGTCCTGATTTCATAGTCGTACTTCGCTGGTCTTTCGCTAATGAGTCGGTGGGTGCTACGGTAGGAGGAAGTAACCAAACTAAACATCTATTATATTACCGATGCCTCTGTTGGTTTGCGTTAGAAGCGTACTATTAATTTACTTTATATTGATTTTACACTTTTTTCCCTCTCTTCTTCTTTTTTAATCCTTGCATCGTAGTTACTGATAGGGAGTTTCACAGTGTTTCCCGAGACGCGTGGTAAACATGCGTGCCTCTGACATTGCCGCTCCTGCAGGTTTTTCAAGTGCAAGTCACCATCTGCCCGGGGTGACTACTGACTAGAGCCATAATCAATACCAAGGGCCGCCAGCATCCCGCCGCCCGTTCCCCGCCCCTTGCCGCCCCCTTGCCCCCCGCCAGCCGCCGCTCCTCGTGTCACTGCGGCCGCTGAATGGGGAAACCACCTATCCCTCCCTACACTGCCTGCCCCCTCCCCATCGACCCACCCACATAGCCACTCGCTCCCCATGTGTAAAGAGAGAGAGAGAGAGAGAGAGAGAGAGAGAGAGAGAGAGAGAGAGAGAGAGAGAGAGAGAGAGAGAGAGAGAGAGAGAGAGAGAGAGAGAGAGAGGTAAAGTTGGATAAAAAAAAAGAAAGTTAGTTAGCCCCATGGTTATCCCGCGCTGAGGCAAACGAAAAAACTGACTCAGTTCGTGACTTTGTTAAGGAAACGACAAACTGTGCAACACGTGATGAATATGCATTCGTTATATTACAAGAGTTGAGAATTTATGCCCACTGGAGAGAGAGAGAGAGAGAGAGAGAGAGAGAGAGAGAGAGAGAGAGAGAGAGAGAGAGAGAGAGAGAGAGAGAGAGAGAGAGAGAGAGTAGAAGAAAAAAAAAACTTTGATATTTTCCACTGTATATTTATAGCGTAGTGGACAGCGTGTGTGACTGGAGTGGCATGACCCAGTGCTTGCCTTGCTACATAATATTCTTTTGGACCAGCTATTTCCATCTTTCCTGCATGCAAGTGAGCGAACCACCACCCCCCCCTCCCCCTTCCCCCCTTGTGCCCTTGTGCCCCCCCTTCCCCGCGGTCGTGTTAATTAATTTCAGGCTCCGGGAGATAACAACACGAACAGACAGCAAAGGTCACCTCACAAGTCTAGTCAGTTAAGAGGAGAGTCAAAACCGTTCCGTTAACAGATGCGTCACAGCCAGTCAGTCAGTCAGTCAGTCAGTCAGTCAGTCAGTCAGTCAGTCAGTCAGTCAGTCAGTCAGTCAGTCAGTTAGTTAGTCAGTCAAGAGGTGCGTCTCAGGGCATCACAGACAGTCATTAAGAAGCTGCCTGAAGTACAGTTAAATAAATGATGATGATGATGATGATGATGATGATGATGATTCTAAACGTTCCTATGCTCGCTATCTCTTCACGGTTCACTGACGAGCAAGACAAAAGCTTTTACAGTGAAAAAAAAACCACACTAATTCAACCAAACGAGGCGACAAAACAAGTGAAAATCGTCGCCTCACCACTATCAAAACCTTCTAAGACTCACCAGCAAGAAACAATTTAACTTTTTTACGGTTATATAAACTGAAAACTTTAATACAATAATCCTCATGACAAGCCAGCCAGCCACCTGCAGCTTCCTCTCAGCCATCGAGGGTAAACACTGGTAAACAGAAGCCATCTAGCGGCACTGAACTACACCAAACGACCCTTGACAACATTACTCGCCTGATGTCATTTCCTCATAAAGCCTCAGCTCACCCGAGGCTTCCCAGGTGTATGTGTGTGTGTGTGTGTGTGTGTGTGTGTGTGTGTGTGTGTGTGTGTGTGTGTGTGTGTGTGTGTGTGTGTGTGTGTGTGTGTGAGGCTCAGAGGGCAAGGAGGACGTAAGGGTTGATAGGTTAGCTTCGTAGGACATCTTCATCACCTCTTCTCTCTTCCTCATCTTCCTTACCCAGCCTCCTTCCTTACTCCTTCCTCCCTTCCCTCCCTTCCTCCTTCCTTCTTCTTATTAAAACGTCAAAGTGTGTCAATAGATTTCATGACATTCGACGAGAATTTCCAATCTATATACAGAAAGCTGCGGCGAATGTAAATATTGAAAACGAAGCATAAAGGACAGAGAGACAACGACAACAACAACAACAACAACAACAACAACAACAACAACAACAACAACAACAATAACAATAACAACAAAATAATAATAATAATAATAAAAATGAGAACTTTGACGCGAGCACTTCGTCAGGAAAACCGGTGACCCAGATAAGCATTCACCAGGAAATCTATAATTAACTTCCCCAGGTGTACAGGTGTGTGTGTGTGTGTGTGTGTGTGTGTGTGTGTGTCTAGTTGAAGGTCATGAGATTTGCTTGCTTCATTTTACCATTTATTTCTCTCAGCAATATATGTATAGTTAACAATATTATTCAGGAGTTATACATATGCATTTATTTTCCTCTTCCTCTTCTCTTCTTTCCTTCCTCTTTCTCGTCCTGCTTCTGGGGACTTCATGTTTCCTCCCTCGTTCAACTAATGACTCTTGTGTCCTCAAGTATCGACTAAATGTTATCGTTTACTTTGATTTACTTACATCACTGCTGGAGGGAGTCATGGAGGAGGAGGAGAAGGAGGAGGAGGAGGAGGAGGAGGAGGAGGAGGAGGAGGAGGAGGAGGAGGAGGAGGAGGAGGAGAAGGAGGAGGAGGAAGGGGAGACAGGAAAGGCAGGAGATAGAATAGGAAGAGGAGGACAAGTAGGAGGAAGAGGGGAGAATAGGAAGTTGAGGAGTGAATCTTGAGCTAAATTCAGATGTGTAGCTCTTTTGTGATCCCTCTCCAGCCCCTCTTCGTCCTCCCTCTCACCTTTGTCGCCTGTGTCAACACTAATTAATGAGGGGGCGTTGCATAGGTGTTTAGGGGAGCCGCGAGGGGGCCAGACTCCCTCTTATCTTCTTTTTATCTCCTCTTATTTCACCCTTCAGTCTCAGTCTCTCTTCCAATATCTTCGTTCCATCTCTTATGCATTGATTTCTCTTATCGTCTTCCAGAGTTCTTGGTTGATTTAACTTTTTTTTTTTTATTCTCTTTTTATTTTCTTATTTCGGTGGGATTTTTTTTTTTGTTAGTTATGCTTTTGTTTTGGTTCCTTTTATTATTTTGTTTATGGTTTTCTGTTTGAGTTTGATTGTGTGTTTTTTGTTTCTTTCTAGTGTCTATGTTTTTGTGTGTGTTTTATTTGTTTATGTCTGTCTTTGTCTATTTATCTCACTTTCCCTTACCTGTTTATATGCTTTCTCTTTCTTTCTTTCTTTCTATCTCTCTCTTTGATTTAATTCCCACATTTCTTTTTCTCTATCTATTATTCTTGCTTAACTCATTTCCCTGTCCTGGCTGTCTTTCCATTTCCTTGATTTTCCATTCCTACATATCATTATCCTCCTACTCTTCTTCCTCTTCCCTCATTCGTATTCTCATTATGACTATTTCCTTCCTTTTCCAATATTATCGTTGTCCTCCTCCTCCTCCTCCTCTTCTTCTTCTTCCTCCTCCTCCTCTTCCCTCATTCGTGTCCTCATTATAACTTCACTCCCCCCCCCTCTGCCGTGTCTTCCACTTCGCTACCCTTCCTCTCATCGGTCAGGTTGCAGTGAAAAGAAAATGTCTTCACCTCAGGATATTGAAGAGGGGACGAAGTATACAGTACCATGGACCTATCTTATCTCCCTCCCCTTACTTTCTTTTTCTCTTACTCTCTCTCTCTCTTTCTCTTTCTCTTTCTCTCATCCCCTCTTCTTCTCACCCTCTGTATCAACTTCCTCTCTCACTCTCTTTCTCTGACTTTTGCATACATTTCCTTTTCAATTTCTTTTATTTTTTTTTCTCTCTCTCTCTGTGCCTGTTCTTACTCTCTTTATCTTCTTTATCTATGTCTTCTTAGTCTTTATTTAGCATCTCTTTCTGACATTTCTTTCTCTCTTTCTTTTTTATCTTTATCTTTTTCCTTGCTTCTTTGCTTTTTTTTCTTTTTTATTCATTTTCTTCTTATTTATCTAACACCATTTTCTCCAATTACATCCATTCCGTCCTCCTCCTCCTCCTCTTACTTCCACATTTTCTTTCCTTCTTCTCCTCCTCTTCTTTTTTTTCCTCTTAACTCCCATTCCTCATCTCCTCCTTCTCTTGTTTTCCGCTTCTGCATCCTGTTTCCCAATTATCTCTCTCTTTCTCCTCTTCCTCTTTCTTGATTATTCTCGTCTTTCTCTCTTCCCCTTTTTCCTTTTTTTCCATTATGCCTTGTTCCTGTATTCTCATCCTCCCTGCAGTCGGTTTTCTTTCTATAATTTCATCTTGTTTTCTCTGCTTTATCTAGTTTCTCTTGTCTATCCTTTCTATTTCGTCTCGTCTATCCTCTCTCTCTCTTCTTTTCTTCTTCTTCTCCTCCTCCTCCTCCTCCTCTTCCTCCTGTGGTATTTTCCTGCATAGTTCTCACGTGACTACCAAATGTTATTCTTTCTCAGCCGTGTTGTATGAGAGAGAGAGAGAGAGAGAGAGAGAGAGAGAGAGAGAGAGAGAGAGAGAGAGAGAGAGAGAGAGAGAGAGAGAGAGAGAGAGAGAGAGAGAGAGAGAGAGAGAGAGAAACACAATTCAAAGGTTTATGGTTTCCGTCCATTTATTCCACGTTAAATATCACGTTTATGTATTTAAAGTCTCGTTTAGTGATGCTAGATTAAGCTACACACACACACACACACACACACACGAAGCAACACAACACCTAGACTGGATGTAGGAGGCTCATGTATTGTAATGACTTAAATACAGTCCGGGATTAAGGTTAAATTATTCCATTGTACCCTTTCATTACCTCTAATTCAGGATTATGTTGGTTTTTTCATCATTATAGACCATCATTATATTTTATTTTTCTACGTAACTTAGCTATTGAAGAGAGAGGGAAATTCTGTCTTGTTATCAGGATCACGAGGAAGCTTTGATAAGGTTAGATAGAGTTAGATTTATTTAGGAATGTAGTGGTATATAGTAATCATTCTCTCTCTCTCTCTCTCTCTCTCTCTCTCTCTCTCTCTCTCTCTCTCTCTCTCTCTCTCTCTCTCTCTCTCTCTCTCTCTCTCTCTCTCTCTCTCTCACCGTCACGCAGGTAAATATTTGTGCCATGACTGTGGGAATTTCGGCTTAGGTAAAGAGGCTGATTATTGCCAGACCACCTCACTGCTCCTTGATTCCACACACACACACACACACACACACACACACACACACACACACACACACACACACACACACACACACACACACACACACAGGCGCACATCACACACTTTTTCTCTCTGTTCCATTTATCACAGTGACAATATTCCTTGTTTTTCGTTTCTTGTTTTTCTTTCTTTTTATCCTTGCGGTTACATTTGTCTCCTTGCATCCATTCATCTTGTGTTATTATTTTTGTTTCTTGCTTCAAACTCCCCAGCGGTTCTATTTTGGGTCTTTTTCCTCTTATTATTGTGTAACTGGTTTTCTTCTCGTCAAAGGTATTAGTGTGAGTTTTCTTCTTTTCTTTTTTCTTTTTCTTTTTCATCCGCTTACACACGTGCTTTTGTCTAATTAACACCTGCTAATTACCTGCATTTTAATTACAATATTTTATTATATTATAGTTGACTTGACTTGATTTTTCATATTTTATATAAGTTACGTGGTCTGTAAATCAATATTTCCTTCATTATTTCATCTCTTCTTCAGTGGCCTTTTTTATTTTTATTATTCCTTGCCCCCGAAAAAACAAAACTGAAAACAAAATAGCATCGAAACACACGTCTTGAAACCTTATTATTATTATTATTATTATTATTGTTATTATTGTCTTTGTTGTTGTTGTTATTGTTATTGTTGTTGTGGTTGATCATTGACGATAAGCCTAGCAGAATAAGGCTTCCCAAACCTATATTCGCATCCCGCGCACGGAACAATCGATGGATTTTCTTTCAGCGCAGCACAATGGTTATGCGTTTATTTGTTTCTCTGTTGTCTGTCTGGATATGGATTTTTATCTTTCCTTTCGTCTACGTGGCTGATGACGGATAAATGCATGTTGTTATACTATTGCTGATGTGTTAGTGTAGCTGTTATTATTATTATTATTATTGTTATTAGAATAGAAGTTGTAATCGTTTATATAATAGTAGAAGTAGTAGTAGTAGTAGTAATAGTAGTAATAGTCTTGTCTTATGGTCACACAATACCCACGTCCCTTTTCCCTTAATCCCAATGGTCCTTCTAAAGCTTGTGTTTACCTTCCCTCTCATGCGTCCGGAAGGTGAGGGGAGAGAGGTGAGGGGAGAGAGGTGAGGGGAGAGGGGAGAGGGGAGAGAGGGGAGAGAGCAAAGTGTAATACTAGGAATTCTTACTTGTACTGGATTTCCATAGTTTTGGTGTGTGTGTGTGTGTGTGTGTGTGTGTGTGTGTGTGTGTGTGTGTGTGTGTGTGTGTGTGTGTGTGTGTGTGTGTGTGTTTAGTTTTGCAGGAAGAATGGAGGGCGAGATTGAGGTCGAGGGGATGAGTGGTGTTGGTAATGGAATTGGTGTGTGTGTGTGTGTGTGTGTGTGTGTGTGTGTGTGTGTGTGTGTGTGTGTGTGTGTGTGTGTGTGTGTGTGTGTGTGTGTGTTGGTACCAGCGGCGTGTTCAAGCTTCCTACCACCCTTAAGCTAGTGTGTCCTCCTCCTCCTCCTCCTCCTCCTCCTCCTCCCTCCTCCTCCTCCTCCTCCTCCTCCTCCTCATTTAAAGTTCTTCGTGTATCATCGTCCCTAGGAGCTTTATAAGTTTTAAAGGGAAGGCAATGTTGAAATGAATTGTTAATATCTCTCTCTCTCTCTCTCTCTCTCTCTCTCTCTCTCTCTCTCTCTCTCTCTCTCTCTCTCTCTCTCTCTCTCTCTCTCTCTCTCTCTCTCTCTCTCTCTCTCTCTCTCTCTCTCTCTCTTGTGCACACACGTCTTTTCCTTCGCGCGCTATTTTTATCTCTTTTTCTTCCACTATCTTTCTCTTTCCGTCACTTCGCCTGACGCCTTCTTTCGTTCCTCTCGTCTTGACTCCGCTTAAAATTCCTCTCATCATAGCACTCTTTTTTTTTTCCTTTCTTTTTTCTTTTCTTGTTGGTCTTCCTCCTCCTCCTCCTCCTCCTCCTTCTCCGTCTCTCTCATTCCTTCATTCTTTTCTTCTTTCACTCTGCAGTTTCCTTCATGTTGAGGAAACTGTCTTAGAACACATTTTTCCACCTCCCTTCCTTCATTTCCTTCCTCTCTCTCTCTCTCTCCCTTTCTTTCCTCCTTCCTTACTTCTCTACACATCTTTCCTCTAACACATTTCCTCTCTCCTTCATTCCTTCAAGACACCGGTACAGTTATTTTGAATCTCTTACATCCTTCTGTATTTTGGTTCCCTGGCTCAGTACAGAAGGAAAGACAAGAGGACAGGTTTTACGAAATGGTCTTCAATGATTTTCCTTGTTGTAACTCTCTGTCTCTCCCTTTGATGACGTTTGTGAGGCCTAAATATGGAAGGGTTGTGTAAAATATGTCCTCTCATTATGTCTGGTTGAAAAGGTTCGTCGTATGCCCGAGAGAGGTCAAAAAGGAGGGAAGATGAAGAAGAAAAGGTAAAGGATGTAGGCTGATCTATATAGTATGTAGATTATTATTTTTTTTTGTGTGCGTGTGTGTGTGTGTTGTATGGTTTGGATCGTTAATGTGTGTGTGTGTGTGTGTGTGTGTGTGTGTGTGTGTGTGTGTGTGTGTGTGTGTGTGTGTGTGTGTGTGTGCGCGCGTGTGTGTGTGTATGTGTAAGTATGACAGTATTGCATCATATCCTTTGTTCTTTGCACTCACATCACTCTTACTCAACTGTACATTCTCTCTCTCTCTCTCTCTCTCTCTCTCTCTCTCTCTCTCTCTCTCTCTCTCTCTCTCTCTCTCTCTCTCTCTCTCTCTCTCTCTCTCTCTCTCTCTCTCACTCACTCTTCCCTCCCTCCGCCAGTGTCAGCCATTGTTTATACTCAATTATCTTGGAGTAAAAATGATAACCTCTACCAGCGCCAGGAAGGGAACGGAATGCCAAGTGAAGAACCAAGATAAAAAAAGGCGATGAGGGACTTAAAAGAGAGAGAGAGAGAGAGAGAGAGAGAGAGAGAGAGAGAGAGAGAGAGAGAGAGAGAGAGAGAGAGAGAGAGAGAGAGAGAGAGAGAGAGAGAGAGAGAGAGAGAGAGAGTAAGTGAGTGTGGTGCAATGCAGAAGACAGGTGAAAGTGTGTTGCAATTGATTAAGAAGCAGCGAAAACGTAGCCATTCGCATCCCCCTTAACAGAACTTCATTAATTTGATCTATTTCGTGTTGTTTTTTTTCCCCATTTACTCAAGCGCCTCCCGTGAAAGCCTTTGAAACATGGTGACAGCTCTAATTAAGTTTTTTTCTTTCTTCTTATATACCTTGCTTAGGTGAAGGACAAGGTCTGTGGGTGAGAAATTACTTAGCCACTAAATTTTCCCTTCAGCCTTGAGGTAGAGGAAGAGGAGAGGGAGAGAGTCGTGGTCCCGCTTAGATGTAATTCAATTGAAGGGATAAAAATATATTAAACCCGCAGGAAAGACAAGGCTGCGTAGTGCCATTGGAAAGGGGAAAAAATGCGGTCGAGGATACAATTTCATCATTAGGCAGAAAAATAATGTTTATGGTGGAATGAAAATGACTACCACCGCCAATTTTTTTTTGTCATCAACACTAAAAGAATGACGACGAATAATTCTGATGTCGTAAAGATAAAAGAAAAACGACTACGGTTTATTTTTTTTTTTTTGATCATATGCAAATTATTATTATGTTAGATAATTACACTGAAAAAAAATACTGTATATCTTAGTGAAGCGTTGAGAGAGAGATAAAGCAAAGTTAATATTACGACATAACTCATAAAAATTGTTACTAAGGTGTTCTCGGGCCCACTGAACACGAATCTAGCCTCAGTTTTATGCTTACTATAATATCAAACCCTATTTCACCCCTGCTTGCTTATTATTTAACTTAACTTATTGATGCAAAGAGATCAACCCTCCCCCCCCTAAAACTACACAATATAATGAATAGAAACAATGATGCAGGACTCACAACAGCAAAGGAATACGGAGAAATGGCAAAGCTTTCTGGCAGCTAATTACGAATTTTTCACAGCGAATAAGTCTGTTTTAGCAAATGTGTGTGTGTGTGTGTGTGTGTGTGTGTGTGTGTGTGTGTGTGTGTGTGTGTGTGTGTGTGTGTGTGTGTGTGTGTGTGTGTGTGTGTGTGTGTTTGTTTGTTTGTTTGTTTGTCTGTCTGTGTGATGTGTGTTGTTTTTTTGTGACTGAATTGCGGATCTCAGGAAAACACATTGAAGGAAGTCGTTAAAAGAAAATAAATAAATACATGAAACAAAACAGCTGCAGTCACTAACAATGCCATGAAGTCTGGGAGTAAAAGAAGAAAATAACATAATTGAAACTGTTATTTGATTAGCCATTTTGACAGTCAGAAATTGAGTTATCTTGAAAATACAAGAAGAAACCACCACCACCACCACCACCACCACCACCACCACCACCACCACCACCACCACCACCACCACCACCACCACGATAATACAACCTCAAGACAATATCCGAACAACATTACCAAGAAACAAGGAAAGAAATGAGTCTTGTCGGACATAATAACATTGCAGACTAAGAATATATATTTATTTACGTATTTATATCCTCACCAGCAGGCAATCCGATATATATCCAGGAAAACATTTATCTATAAGGTCAGTACACGCAGCAGCAGCACGGAAAAGTTCGATATTAATATATATAACGTTATTAAAGATTAGTGTTGGGAGACTGTCCACGTCTGTCCGTCCCCGAGGCTCAGTCCAAACAGGGAAAAGATGAAGAAAAGTATCAGCGACAGAATATTAGAATAGCGGTGAATTGAGTGACTTCGGAAGCGGATTACGTGGTGGTCAGTTGTATTGTGAGGGTAGAGAGAGAGGGAGAGAGATAGACATGAATACGTATATATGTATAGATAGATAGTTACATAGATGAAGAAATGGTAGAGTTAGGTTGGCGTTCCCTACCTTGCTCTGTGCTAAGAAGCGAATTTCCCAGTGCGTTAACGAAATGGCAAAGGAGATTTTTTTCTCTCTCTCTCACACATACACACACACACAGACACAATTAATCACTATCGATACACAAAGAGTTATACTTAGTAATCGTAACCTTGGTACACTAAACTGAAGCTAACGAGAACAATACAGCCTCACCTAGGAACGATGCAGCAATAGAGAGATGGGCCAGAAGCGGCTCAAGACAGAGACAGAGGACAACAATACAAAGCCAGATAGAGAGGAGAGCCGTAATTTGTCAGGGAGGAATGGAGAGCTGCAAGAGCCAACAGAGCCAGAGGAAATGAAATGCTTTGACTTGCGCTCGACTAACTTAGACTCTTGATGCTGACAAGGGTGGTGGTGCTGGTGGGACTGAAGGGAGAGAGGGAGAGGGAGGGTAAGAGAAGCCAACGAAAAATGAGTGTTGCTGAGCTAAGCAGCAAGATCCAGTTAGATGAAATGCAAAAGGAAATGCAGAATAATGTTGCAGCGGAAATGTTGGTAATATCGTCTTTCAGTGAGATGTGAAAATAATAAAGACAAGTTAATATTACCATTACGAGTGTATGAATAATAAAACGAGGCTACGTATATTAAAGAAAAACAGGCTCATTTTTGTGCTTAAGTAATGTGGGTTATAAAAAAGATATTGTGAAAAATGAGCGAGGTTATATTGAAAAGACGAACATGATTAGTAATGCTCCTGACTGCAAAAAAATAAATAAATAAAATAATCGAGGGAAAAATGGAATTAAATACAAAAATAAAAAAAAAAAGAGAGAAACGTTTGATGTGAAACGAAAATATGAAAACCAGAAACGTATCAATATATAAAATTTCAACTAATCACATATATATATATTAAAAAAAAAAAAAATCTGGTAAAACTCAACGAAATAGTTTTAGAAATATATAAAATCAGTTCCATTAGAAAAGTGAATGACATTGACTTCGAGTAATGAATAAAATGTTACAGAATCAAGTGGAGAGATCAAGGCTGGAGGTGGAAATTCCCTTATTGGCAGGTTGTTAGTCTGTCAATTTAGTTCGTGTGTGTGTGTGGCGACAGAGAGCACACACACACACACACACACACACACACACACACACACACACACACACACACACACACACACACACACACACACACACGAGCGCTAGAGTTGAAAGTTAGTCATCACCACTTCAATGACTTTCAGAACAGCTGACATATGCATGAATGTGCGTGCGTGTGTGTGTGTGTGTGTGTGTGTGTGTGTGTGTGTGTGTGTGTGTGTGTGTGTGTGTGTGTCTGGAGGGAGATATAAATACATAGAAACGGCCTCAGACACGTACAACAACAAAAGTAAAGCCGAATACATGACTAGTACAGGTATGCAAGGAATTTAAACAAGGACAGGTGTGTTTTGGTTCCCTGATTGGTGCAGGTGTTACGGGAGAAGGCGAATCAAGGTACATACATAATACTAGATACAGGTGTGCAAAGAGTGTGAGGTGAGGTAAGATTCTCTCTCTCTCTCTCTCTCTCTCTCTCTCTCTCTCTCTCTCTCTCTCTCTCTCTCTCTCTCTCTCTCTCTCTCTCTCTCTCTCTCACTAAAAGCTGTCTATCCACCTCTTCCCTATCCACTTTCTCCTTTCTCCACCCGTGACTAAACCTTCCATCTCCCTCCTTGCTTCCTTGCTTTATCCTCATCCCTTTCTCCCTAACATTTGCCAACCCTTCCCTTACCTCTACCTCTCTCCCTCCTACGGCTCCCTCGCTCTCACTTCTTAGTCACGGTGCATGGAAAGCCTCCCAAGAAGGTAGTATATGGCTGCCGTTAACCACAACAAAGGAAAGACTTGGAGAGGAAAAAATCAGAAGTGCTAAAGTCTGGGTTTTGGCGCCACAAGATAGCAGCAAGTATTTTTGTGGTCATTTCTGCAGTGTTTAGGGACCTGGTTGTCCTTCCCTTCTACCTGTCACACGCTATGGTTATAAAGTAAGGGAGTAAAAGGTGTGAACTGTCCCTTTTGTTTCGCTATATAATGTTCTCTAATGTATTAAAGGTATATAAAGGTAGATGGTTTATAATGTCTTTATTTATTTATTTATTTCACCTCTGGGTTGGGTTTCATAATATCCGCATAATGTTGATCCGCATGATAAAAACCGGTATCGTTTTCTCTCTTCTTCTTTTTCTTTCTCTCTCTCTCTCTTTTTTTTTTTTCTCTCTCTCTCTTTATCTTTATGGGTCTTTTGGGGGCGGGATGCGAGATGGGCGTGAGTGCTGCGGAACTAACAACCCAGTCTTGACGTCATCGCGAAAGGCTGACGTCACAAGGTACGCCCCTTTACCCACTACAATAGCCCCCCCCCCTGCGCCACCCCAACACCCCCTTCACACACGTAATCACTCAAGGTTAAACTCCTCCTCGTTATAATTGAAGTGGTGCCAAACAATTACTATCTCATCCACCATTATCGTAAACTGCTCCCTTCCGATAACGTGTGGAAATAACACATTATATATATATATAGAGAGAGAGAGTTAGTTTCTTCCCATTCCCATTGTGTTCCGATCGTCCTCCTCCTCCTCTCTCTTTGTAAGGGTTGATTGCTCTCCTTGATGCATGGTTGGCGGTGTTTCTTTCCCTTTGGTTCTCTTGCATTTACGATCTAATCTCCGTCTGTTTACTGAATTGATCTTCCTGTTTGCGTGATGTCAATGTTTGCATGACCTGTACCTACCTTATTTGCGGCGCAGGATAGTAATGGATATAGTCTTTGTATTCCCTGAGGAGGAGGAGGAGGAGGAGGAGGTGGTGGAGGTGTACGGAGGTAGAAGAAGAGGATATGTCAGTGGTAAAGGAGAAGGATAATTAAAGAGGAAGTGAAGGAGTTCGTGGAGGTGAAGGAGGAGGAGGAGGAGGAGGTGATTCGAGGAGGACGAGAAGGAGGAAGAAGAGGAGGAGGAGATAGAAGAGGTAAAAATATGAGGACTCAAGTTGAGCCCAAAATAAATAACCCAGAAAAAAATCAACAATGCAAGACGTAGAAGAGAGGAGGAGGAGGAGGAGGAGGAGGAGGAGGAGGAGGAGGAGGAGGTTGTTATTATAAGAAGCAGAGACGCCAGCAGGTCTCGTCATAGGAGGGAGGGAGGGAGGAAAGGGGGAGGGGGAGGGTGAGGCTGGCTGTCACCTGTGTGTGTTAGTGATGTGGTGGTGGTGGTGGTGGTGGTGGTGGTGGAGAGGGTGTGGTTGTGTTTATGTTTCCCATCGGGTTTATAAGCCTTGTGCTATGTGTGTGTGTGTGTGTGTGTGTGTGTGTGTGTGTGTGTGTGTGTGTGTGTGTGTGTGTGTGTGTGTGTGTGTGTGTGTGTGTGTTTGTGTTTAAAGATTAACTATCCTAGCAGCAACGCATCTTTGTATTGCATTTATTACTGTGTACATCTAATACGTAATGCAAAGGACATGATCATTGACACTCTTGGTTGGCTCCGTCACGTGCGTCTTGTGTTGGCGTGTGTCTGCGTCCGTACAGGTTCTTGCCCCCAGCTGTGTTTGATGCATTCCTTCTCGGCCCAAGGGAACGCGAGGCCCAACGCTACGTACACAGGTCGTACAGGCAGTGCCCTCCCCTCCCCTCGGCCTCGGGCTTGTGTAAACAGTTAAGCGCCACTTCAACACATTCACGGCCAGATTTACCGCCAGTGAAATGAGCTGACTGTTACGCGAGAGGATATCTATTAAGGTTACGTTTGTGTTCGAGGGAATAGGTGTTACTAAGGTTTGATGATCGCAGAGTTACGTGCTGAGTCATGGTATTGTCTCTCGGAGGATAAAATTGGAGTGAAAAATCCACATCAGAACTTTCTACTTTATCTTCGGATCATTTGTCGTCAAGTTACGCTCCTTTTTACCCAGTTTGTTCCCGGGTTAAAGTGTACGATGACTGTGCTCTTCTGAGCCTCGACCGTTGGGTTTATGGAGTCCCTCACGTGACTAAAACCTTCCACCATGATTCACCATCAACTCTACTAAGTGTGTCAGCTGCACATGTCAAAATAACTGGTTGGGGTCAACAGGAAACTAAGATTACTTACCTTGAAGAGAGCAAGTTTGGCGTCAGTCTCCTCCTTCGATAGTGATGTCCTGGAACCTCGGCTGGAGGCGTTAGAGACGTCACTTCGGGCGTCCATGTCCCCTCCCCCGCCGGCCAGCCCTGCTTCATCACCGAAGATCTCCTCGTCCGTAGCGCCGCCCGTCACCTCGCCATCCACGCTGTCCACCACGATGCTGAAGGAACCCCCACACAGAATCTCAGTCGATCTCGACCGGACAGGCCCTCGGGCCACGAGTGCCGCTGCCATGTTAATCGTGGCGGCAAGTTTGGGAAACCGAACGTGTAAGAAGAGCGGTGCAGGGTCACCAAGACTGGTGACACGCACCAAGTTACAGAACGCTCGACGGAAACACGAACGCTGGCGTTGGGGTGAGTGTTGAGACTCACACCCTGAGAACTACTGGAGGATTGACGTGAGTCCAAGAAATCCTTCAGTAACTTTGACTGGTGGTGGTGTCAGCGTCCCTGTCCTTTTATAATGAGTGCAAGTTTCCACGATTGTCCTGTGACACCTAAGAACACCTTGTCCATCAATCAGGTCGTAGTTCTTGTGATGGTGTTTGGTACTGAGACGCGACTGCTGCAGGAGTGACGTTTGAACAGTCTGCAACCTGTCTGATCAGAAGTGACAATCACAGCACGTGTCACACCAGGAACTTGTAGTTCCTGTCTTCTATATGAGAAGCTCGGCGAGTGTTACGAGGAGCGGCTCCACCGTGGAGTTGCAAAAGTGTGTTTATGTGTGGTGGCGTGCGTCGCTGAGTGAGCGCGGCGTGGCTGGGCAGCTGGGAAGACACACGAACGCGACGAGAACTTGAGCGAGACTAACCTCCTGGCGCGAGCAGCAGCGACCGTCATTTGTTGGTTTACCTCGACGTCACTGTTACCAACCCTCAAAGGTTTCCTACCTCGTATGAATTGTTAATAAGTTATATACTCGTAATAAAGATGCATTTGACTCAAGTGTAAAGTTTATAAGTTCAATATATTAGACTGCATCAGGATAAGTGACTCATGGCAACAAGACTCAGTTATGAAGGTGAGACAAGGTTGTGTGAGGCGGGATTATGGCAACGATGCGGGGTTCGGGCCGGCGCTGATGGGAACTAAGTGCGCACGTCACTGTTGGGGTGCGCAGCCTTAGGACAGGACGTGTGGGCGGCTATCTTCACGTGGTGTGCAGCCCATACGAGGCACAGACCACCCTCTCAACACTGCCGCCTCCCGCCTCCCTGGCTGGCCGTGGGAGGCGGGAGGCGAGGCGAGGCAAGCACGGTGCTGGGTCTGGAGGATCGATTTCACAACGCGAAGGAAAATAAACATATCAAGAAATAAAAGTAATGAATATAAAGATAGGAATAGTACAAATAATAATGATGATAATAATAATAATAATGACAAATGATTAAATTGATACCAAAAAAATCCCTTTTACACCCTAGGGCGCGTCTCTCTGATTGACGTAAATAGTTAATACGATCAACACGGGTTTATAATTCCACTTGTGTTGAGGGAGTGTGTCTGGTGGTGGTGGTGGTGGTGGTGGTGGTGTGGCGGCGGCGTTGATAACCACACTTGGGAATACAAATCTGTCCCTTTATTTTCATGGCAACACTAGGAAGGGAAAGGGAAGGGAAGGAGGGAGGAAGGAAGGAATCAGTACTCAAACGGATGCTTCAACGAGCGTGATGATGTGTGTTGGTAGTGGCTGAGTGTGTGAGACTGAGAGTAGGTTACAGGCTCTCATGGGTCAAGGGTCAAGGGTCAAACATGCTAAGATAAACACGTGACCATGACACACACACACACACACACACACACACACACACACACACACACACACACACACACACACACACACACACACACACACACACACACACACACAGTCTAGCGTATAATTTACTTGGGTTTTCAATAACAATCTTCCAATAAATACGATTAATTCACGTAAATATTTTCAACTATCTTTGGAGGAGGTTCTGTCGAAGGCAATACCACCACCACCACCACCACCACCACCACCACCACCACCACCACCACCACCACCACCACTACCACCACTACCACCACCACCACCACCACCACCACCACCACCTGCTGCCTTGACCATAACTCTAACGAAATAATTAGTATTTCTTTTTCTGGAGATAAGCCTTGAAACTACGCAAATTGCCTTTTAGAACATTCATCATCTTACTCAAACAAATGTAGAGGAAGACAGATGAACCAGGCCTTTGGAAGAAGAAGAAGAGGAGGAGGAGGAGGAGGAACACATAGAAACACATAGGAAGAACAAACAGCAACAGGCCTGCTGGCCCTTACGAGGCTGTTTGTGAGTACACTATCTAGTCTAGAGTGAAGGATACAGGATAGTAAGGGTGAAGGCTTCTCTTAGCATAGGTGGAAATTTTGAAAACTTATTAATATTTGGAAACTTATTATTATTTTGAAAACTCGTGAAGGTTATTCTAAGTGTGTTTTTATTGTGTTTTGGTTGTGTTGATCAGGAATCTGGACTCAGTTTTATCATTACTGTCACGGAAATGCATTGTTCAGTTTTGGGCCGAAATTTGCCACCAGAATTGAGGTCGAAATCTTCTTTGTCATTTTACTATGAAACTATTACTCCTACAGTTTAAATGTTTATATACAAATTTATTAAGTTTGATGAGCTCTATCTAAATATCATATCAGATTTAAAATATATTGAACCATTTCAGAAAAAAATAATGTTTTGTGTAAGTTTTGTGAAAAACACAAATGTATAATTTTCTCAATAACCAATAGTCCAATTTTATTTATGTATAGCTCAAAAGAACGGGCGTCTCATGCTCTATCTTTACTATTATATACTTTTTTCCCGTAAACCTCATATTTTTCGAGTTATTTCAAAAAACGTAAATTCTTGAAAAAAATCTAAGGGTGTCACCTGGGAAATTTGGTGAAAAATTTCCACACCTCAGAATGTGATGAAAATTTCTACAATAATGTTTTGGGTTAAAATGAACACGAATCTGGACTTATTTTCATCATTACTGTAATATCAAACCCAGCCATGGCTAGCAGGGAAAGGAAGGCCAACCAAGACCAGACTGTCACTACCACTACTGCTACCACTATTTCCTGGCAAGCGATGTCAGGCCACTAGCGACGTCTTTTGAATCGACATTTCGTAAGTTAGGTACATCAGGATGAACTTACTCAAAGTTTGCTACGTTAACGGATAGTATTTTAGTTGTGGATTGGCTTCTAAATATTTGTCAAGTCTATTTTTGAACGTAGTAATTGTTTTACTGTCGACGACATTGGCGGGCAGGGAGTTCCAAACGTTAACGATCCGATTGAAAAAGAAGTGCTTGGCTTTGTTTGATGTGAATCTTTTACCAGTAATCTTAAAAGAATGATGTCTTCTTGTTATATTTGATCAATCAAAAGTAATGTAATCTTCTGTATTGATATTATCGAATCCTTTGATTATCTTGAACATTTCAATGAAATCCCCTCGCATCCTTCGTTTCGGTGGTAATGGCAGGTTAAACATAACTTATTGCCAGTATTAACCCTTACACTGCCGAGGTCTTTTCTAAGTGTTCGATTTATAGATTTTTTAAAAAATTATGATTTTATTCAAATTTTTCTTATTAATGATAAAAATAAATATTAATGATAAAAATAAATATTAATGATAAAAATAAATATTAATGATAAAAATAAATATTAATGATAAAAATAAATAATAATGATAAAAATAAATATTAATGATAAAAATAAATAATAATGATAAAAATATATATTAATGATAAAAATAAATATTAATGATAAAAATATATATTAATGATAAAAATATATATTAATGATAAAAATATATATTAATGATAAAAAATAAATATTAATGATAAAAATAAATATTAATGATAAAAATATATATTAATGATAAAAATATATATTAATGATAAAAATATATATTAATGATAAAAATATATATTAATGATAAAAATATATATTAATGATAAAAATATATATTATTGATAAAAAATAAATATTAATGATATAAATAAATATTAATGATAAAAATATATATTAATGATAAAAATAAATATTAATGATAAAAATATATATTAATGATAAAAATATATATTAATGATAAAAATATATATTAATGATAAAAAATAAATATTAATGATAAAAATAAATATTAATGATAAAAATATATATTAATGATAAAAATAAATATTAATGATAAAAATATATATTAATGATAAAAAATAATTATTAATGATAAAAATAAATATTGATGATAAAAATAAATATTAATGATAAAAATATATATTAATGATAAAAAATAAATATTAATGATAAAAATAAATATTAATGATAAAAATATATATTAATGATAAAAATAAATATTAATGATAAAATATATATTAATGATAAAAATATATATTAATGATAAAAATATATATTAATGATAAAAATAAATATTAATGATAAAAATAAATATTAATGATAAAAATAAATAATAATGATAAAAATAAATATTAATGATAAAAATAAATATTAATGATAAAAATAAATAATAATGATAAAAATAAATATTAATGATTAAAATATATATTAATGAAAAAAATAAATATTAATGATAAAAATATATATTAATGATAGAAATAAATATTAATGATAAAAATATATATTAATGATAAAAATATATATTAATGATAAAAATATATATTAATGATAAAAAATAAATATTAATGATAAAAATAAATATTAATGATAAAAATAAATATTAATGAAAAAATATATATTAATGATAAAAATAAATATTAATTATAAAAATATATATTAATGATAAAAATATATATTAATGATAAAAATAAATATTAATGATAAAAATAAATATTAATGATAAAAATAAATAATAATGATAAAAATAAATATTAATGATAAAAATATATATTAATGATAAAAATATATATTAATGATATAAATAAATATTAATGATAAAAATATATATTAATGATAAAAATATATATGAATGATAATAATAAATATTAATGATAAAAATAAATATTAATGATAAAAATAAATAATAATGATAAAAATAAATATTAATGATAAAAATATATATTAGTGATAAAAATATATAGTAATGATAAAAATATATATTAATGATAAAAATAAATATTAATGATGAAAATAAATATTATTGATAAAAATATATATTAATGATAAAAATATATATTAATGATAAAAAATAAATATTAATGATAAAAATAAATATTAATGATAAAAATATATATTAATGATAAAAATAAATATTAATGATAAAAATATATTTTAATGATAAAAATATATATTAATGATAAAAATATATATTAATGATAAAAAATAAATATTAATGATAAAAATAAATATTAATGATAAAAATATATATTAATGATAAAAATAAATATTAATGATAAAAATAAATATTAATGATAAAAATAAATATTAATGATAAAAATATATATTAATGATAAAAATATATATTAATGATAAAAATAAATATTAATGATAAAAATAAATATTAATGATAAAAATAAATATTAATGATAAAAATAAATATTAATGATAAAAATAAATATTAATGATTAAAGTAAATATTAATGATAAAAATATATATTAATGATAAAAATATATATTAATGATAAAAAATAAATATTAATGATAAAAATAAGTATTAATGATAAAAATAAATATTAATGATAAAAATAAATATTAATGATGAAAATAAATATTAATGATAAAAATATATATTAATGATAAAAATATATATTAATGATAAAAATAAATATTAATGATAAAATTAAATATTAATGATAAAAATATATATTAATGATAAAAATATATATTAATGATAAAAATATATATTAATGATAAAAATATATATTAATGATAAAAATATATATTAGTGATAAAAATATATATTAATGATAAAAAATAAATATTAATGATAAAAATAAATATTAATGATAAAAATATATATTAATGATAAAAATATATATTAATGATAAAAATAAATATTAATGATAAAAATAAATAATAATGATAAAAATAAATATTAATGATAAAAATATATATTAATGATAAAAATATATATTAATGATAAAAATAAATATTAATGATAAAAATAAATATTAATGATAAAATTAAATATTAATGATAAAAATAAATATTAATGATAAAAATAAATATTAGTGATAAAAATAAATAATAATGATAAAAATAAATATTAATGATAAAAATAAATATTAATGATAAAAATAAATATTAATGATAAAAATATATATTAATGATAAAAAATAAATATTAATGATAAAAATAAATATTAATGATAAAAATAAATATTAGTGATAAAAATAAATAATCATGATAAAAATAAATATTAATGATAAAAATAAATATTAATGATAAAAATAAATATTAATGATAAAAATAAATATTAATGGTAAAAATAAATATTAATGATAAAAATAAATATTGGCGCTTTTTGGTCCACTGAAGACTATTTAAGAAGGAAGACACAGAGGAGGAGGAGGAGGAGGAGGAGGGGGAGGGGGAGGAGGGGGAGAATATTATGATTTTGCTGTAGGAGTTTGGAGAGAGGGAGAGAGAGAGAGCGCGATAGAGATAGAGAGATAAATAGTTTTAGGCGTATCACACATGCGTATATAGTGTTTAATATTATAGTAATGATAAAACTGAGTCCAGATTCGTGTTCAGTTTGACTGAAAACCTTTAGGGACAAATTTTCATGAAATTCCGATGTGTGGAAGTTTTTCACGAAAATTTTCAAGGGTGACACCTTAGATTTTTTTCATGAAATCATGTTTTTCAAAATAACTCGAAAAGTATGAGGTTTACGTAAAAAATATATGTAATAGTAAATATAGAGCAGGAGACGCCCGTTCCTTTGAGCTTTACTAGAATGTAATCGGAATGTAAGTAATGGAGATATTGAACTATTTGTATTTTACACTAAACTTCTATTTAATTACATTTTTCTCGTAAACCAAAAGAGTAATTTACAAACGGATGACACCATCAGATAGAACTTGTCAAGCTGAACAACTTTGTTTCTATACATCTTTGTTGTAGGACTAATACTTTACTTGTAAAATGACTAAACTATTTTGGACTCAAATTCTGGTGGAAATCTTCTGGCCAAAAATTTCACGAATCCATTTTCATCACAAATCCACGAAAACTTATATTGAAGTTAAAGGTTTTGAAATTAATAATAATACATGTTAAGGAAGTGTTGCTGTTGGAGTAAATAAATATTAATAATTATAATAATAAATATTAATGATAAAAATAAATATTAATGATAAAAATAAATATTAATGATAAAAATATATATCAATGATAAAAATATATATTAATGATAAAAATATATATTAATGATAAAAAATAAATATTAATAATAAAAATAAATATTAATGATAAAAATAAATATTAATGATAAAAATAAATATTAATGATAAAAATAAATATTAATGATAAAAATAAATATTGAGGAGGAGGAGGAGGAGGAGGAGGAGGAGGAGGAGGAGGAGGAGGAGGAGGAGGAGGAGGAGGAGGAGGAGGAGGAGGAGGAGGAAACTCTGGCGGTGGAGGTGATAGTGGTGGACGAGAAGCCGGAGGAGGAAAGAAATAAGGAAAAGTGGAGGAGGAGGAGGAGGAGGAGGAGGAGGAGGAGGAAGAATAAGTCGAGGTAAAGGATAAGGTTCTGTCGAGATCAATACGTAAGGACCTACCTGACGTTGATGAATGGCTGAATATTGCTCCTAAGGTAACTGCTGAAGGGAAGATGGAAGGAGAAACGGGAAGGTACGGGTTTGCGGGAAGCGAGATTAAAAAAAAAGAAAATATATATAACAAAAGAAATATAAATCAATAGCGTGGGATGCCGGGAACGCTGAAAAGAGAGAGAGAGAGAGAGAGAGAGAGAGAGAGAGAGAGAGAGAGAGAGAGAGAGAGAGAGAGAGAGAGAGAGAGAGAGAGAGAGAGAGAGAGAGAGAGGAGAGAGAGAGAGGAAATAAAAAGTTCAAATTCAACCTGATTACACGGTCTTTTTATATACGTTCTAGGTGGGAGTTCTAATACGTATTTTATTTTGTTATTTTCTTCCCAGCCACGTTGTTATAAAAATAAATATATATCACCATCGTGTCCTTGCGTGGGTTTCAAGGCTAATTCGTCGATATTAAAAAGTTCAGATACCGGAGACTAGCATCTTGTGTCGTGTTAGGAGAGTGATAGCAGTACCTCCTCTTCCCTTCCCTTCATTACTCTTCCTTCTATGCTTTATATTCTCGTCTGGGGAGTTCAAGGTCACTATTGTCGGTATTTTCTCCATTCAATTTGCCGGAATCGTCCCCTGATCTGGTGCCATTGTTCCCCCCTCTTCCTTCCAACCCTCTCCCCTTTTCTTTTTTTCTTCTTAGGATACGTGCAGCCTCGTTTTCAATCCTAAGGGAGTGGGTCTCTTCTCTTCTCCTGAATCGCTCTTTTGTATTGGTTGGATGAAGAAAGGAAAAGAAGAAAAAAAGATAGATAGTCAGTATCATGTTGGTTGAAATATTAGGAACTATCTACCGGATGTCACTGTGTTGTTTTGATCTTAGTGCGCTTCGGTTTGAGGTTGTAATAAGTGTTTGTGTGTGTGTTATGGGTTTTCTTAGTGGCTCATTAACACAAGGATGCAAGGATCGTCCCCCTGCTCAGGTAATTATTTCACTGCTTCCTCCGCTCCAGGCATCCATCACGCATCATCTGCCTGCATTAGAAGTTCATTAAAGGTTCATCAGGAAGCGCTAATAGTAATTAACAGAAGGGTTGATAATTGTGTGGGTTTGTGAGGCGAGGGAAACTATCACTATCACATTCACGCGTCAGGCACCGCAAAGATTGATAGCAGTGCAACGGATGTACACTACGAGAGAGAGAGAGAGAGAGAGAGAGAGAGAGAGAGAGAGAGAGAGAGAGAGAGAGAGAGAGAGAGAGAGAGAGAGAGAGAGAGAGAGAGAGAGAGAGACACACACACAAAAAAAGAAAGAGATACAAGGCAGTTTAATCACGAAAAAGGAAAAAAACAAAGACAGATACAAAAAATAGGAGGAAATAAAAGTTTGGAAGTGAGGTAAAGAAATGTCAGTTAGAGAGTGACCAACCGCGTCCAGCAGTGAGTGTGTAAGGGAGGGAAGTGTGTGATAGTGTGATAGATGAAGTGGATGAAGTGGAGGCAACCTGCAATGATGGATGAAGCCCAGCGCCGTCTGTCCACCTGATTGTCTCTTTCATAAACATGTTTTGTCCCCAGAGTCTGTGTGTTTGTTTTTGTGTTGTGTGTGTGTTTGTGTGCTTTTGTTTGTGTTTGTGTGTGCTTATATTTTTGTATGTATGTTTTTGTGTGCGTTTGTTATGTACACAAATAGATGCGACAGTGTGTTTGTTTAATACATTTTGATGATTGTGTGTGTGTGTATAATATTTACCAACTGTAGTGTTAGCATTGTTATTATTATTATTGTTATTATTATTAATGTTATCATATTACTATTACTATTTTCGTTTTTTGATTACAGTTGCATGGAGATTAAGAGAGAGAGAGAGAGAGAGAGAGAGAGAGAGAGAGAGAGAGAGAGAGAGAGAGAGAGAGAGAGAGAGAGAGAGAGAGAGAGAGAGAGAGAGAGAGAGAGAGAACAAAAAAAAGACCCACATTGAAAACACACAAGGGGGAGCGGAACGAACATAACACAAATCTGACAAGAAATATTGGTCACCAGGACAAACTGAGATAATCACTCGATAACAGCTTCCTCTTACCTCTCTACCTTCACCTACATAATTAATGATAACACAATCGATTCAGGGGAGAAACCAGCGTCAACAACACACCCTTGACACTCACCTGACCACCACGTTATCATATTTATTTCAACCAATCACCAACGTTCCTCATATCCGTGACTGGCACATCCAACCAATGAAGGCGAGTGTTTCATGCGTAAGGTGCTCTAAGCCAATGGGAACGAGGCTTTTAAACTGGTGTGGCGTGGCGTGAGGGTTGACCAGCCGGGTGGAAAGGGTACGGATTTGAAAAAGAACTTTATATATGGTGATGGTAATATTTTGTTCACTATATTATGTTTTTTGAAGCTAGGATGTGTGAGATTATAGTTCTGTTCTAGAATGTACAACCAGAATGAACTAAATTTGAGTTGGTTGCAGCCCATAAATAGCCTAGTATTAACGTGATCATTGCAACATATTATTACACTAAACGACATTCTAAATCAAACGCTAAGCTGTTGCAATTATATTATATGGACCGTCATTGTTGAGAGAAGTGATGATTGCGTTGCTGAATATAGTCTATACTTATTCATTCCGTGTTTTTTTTATGTAGCTGTTTATTTACCATATACTTTTTTTCCTGAACTTTGAAGAGCATTGTGAATATATATTTACTCATTTGGAAGAATTAAACGAACTGCATTGTAAATATAATAATGTCTAAAAAAAAGAGTACAGTTTATTATTTGATATATCGACGCCAAATTTTAGGGTTAGGTCCCATATTCCAGCTTTATGTAGTGTTGGATTCCTACTGTGTTCCTTATTCCTTGTTTATGCTTTGGGTTCACGCAGACTTTTCCGGAGAAGACTTGATGCCAAAAACATGTTATTGGAAAGGTATTATAGTTTATCATAAGACACACACACACACACACACACACCACCACGCACAGACACACACACACACACACACGTTGCGTTTCTTTTTATTCAAAGGTTAATTGTTTTATATATATATTTTTTTATATTTTAACAGCAGTATGTACGTGTGTGTGTATGTACGTACGTGTGTGGTGGAATGTATGTATGTATGTATGTATGTTAGCTTCCTCGCCATTGTTCCTGCTTCTATATATAGACTAACATTATTTTCTCTTATCTTGTGTGAACCTTTTTTTTTTTGAACTCGTATACGTGAGGTTATAATATCTACTCAGTAATAATTATGTATACACTAATGATAATTGCACGGGATGTAGCATAATGAGAACCTATATATTTTTTTTATCTTACTTTTTATATCATTATTTCTCTTGGTGTGTGATTCTTTTCTGAGTCGTATTCATGTGTGTTTTGTGTTGCCTCGTGTTAGCATCTCTTTACAATAACCTTCCCCCCGCGTGTGTGTGTGTGTGTGTGAGGAGGGATGTGTGAGGAAGCTTAACCTACTGTGTTTTGTTTTTGTTTGGTGTAGGTGTGTTTGTATGTGTGTCTGTATGTGTGTATGTGTGTCTGTATGTGTGTGTCTGTGTGTCTGTAGGTGTGTCTGTATGTGTGTTTGAACGCGTAGGAAGCTGTATTTCAAGCGTAATGCAGCGTGATGTACCCTTCCTAGCGTGTACCTCATTGTGTTAATCTGTGTGTGTGTGTGTGTGTGTGTGTGTGTGTGTGTGTGTGTGTGTGTGTGTGTGTCTCTGTGTGTGTGTGTGTGTGTGTGATTCCTTCCCCTTTCTCTGCAGTGTTGCAAGCTCCCTCGGTATGTTTGTGTTGCAAGGTAGTCCCAGTTTGCTTCCGCCGGGTATTTTCCTTGCTTTATTTATTCTCTCTCTCTCTCTCTCTCTCTCTCTCTCTCTCTCTCTCTCTCTCTCTCTCTCTCTCTCTCTCTCTCTCTCTCTCTCTCTCTCTCTCTCTCTCTCTCTCTCTCTCTCTCTCTCCCTCCCTCTCTCTCTCCCTCGTTGCAGCAAGTATCACTGTATTTCTTTTGTGTTTCCTGCGGCGACCCTGGAATAAAAGGAGAGTTGAACACGCTCCGTTATCCTCCTCTTGCATGTGCGTGTGTGTGTCTGTGTGTGTGTGTGTGTGTCTGTGTGTGTGTGTGTGTGTGTGTGTCTGTGTGTGTGTGTCTGTGTGTGTGTGTGTGTGTGTGTGTGTGTGTGTGTGTGTGTGTGTGTGGGAGAAAGCTTCGATTCAACGCCCTTCACATGGGGAGGAAGCGATTAATTTTGCGGAAAGTCACAGTTAAAGGTCTCGAGGAGGAGGAGGAGGAGGAGGAGGAGGAGGAGGAGGAGGAGGAGGAGGAGGAGGAGGAGGAGGAGGAGGAGGAGGAGTGTGTTAAAAGAAAAGTCAGGTGGTGTAGTAATCAATTGAAATAAAAGATGAGATGGTGAGTAGAATGAGGTTGCCTGATAAATAATGATGTAAGGAGAGAGAGAGAGAGAGAGAGAGAGAGAGAGAGAGAGAGAGAGAGAGAGAGAGAGAGAGAGAGAGAGAGAGAGAGAGAGAGAGAGAGAGAGAGAGAGAGAGAGATTACCAGATGATTAAGTCAACCCGTCAGTCACTGGGTCACAGTTGTTTGCGTGCAATACAAACAGACTAACATGACTCTTTTTTTTTCTTCTCTCTTTTAATAAACACACACAAAAAAAAAGAACAAGAATAAGTACAGTGTTTATCTTGTCACATATAAATTCAAGAGTAATATTTCATCCTTATTATATTTATCTTTTTCCTTATTATATCACGTCTTTGTATATAGTATTGAGGAAATGCTAACTACTAACTACTCTCTATAGCTAAATCCACATGTCTCTATGGTCGATTTTCCTGCAAATTCTCTTGTTTTTACGCTAGGGAAGACGCAGAGTTGATAATATTCAGTAATCCAATAGTTGTTACGTAATTATGGACCTAAAACCACATTTACATAGAGGCTAATGTTGGTGATAGTATAAATTAAGATAGATAGAGAGAGAGAGTGAGAGTGAGAAAGTACAGTATTAAACTCATATTTCTTCACATTTCACTTCATTAACATTTTTCTTCTTCTTACTCTCTCCTCTCTCTCCCCTTCCACGACACTCTTTCCCTTTTCTTCTTCACACTTATCCTTCCGTACCCTCGCCTTTCTTTTCTCCTACACAAACATAATCTCTATACACACACACGTCGCTTCCCTTACACTCTCCTCTTCCTCCTCCTCCTCCTCCTCTTCTTCCTCTTGCTCCTCCTCCTTCTCTTTCTCACTCGCTTTCCGCCTTAAATAAAAGCTTAATATTTTCTACTCCTGCTATTCGAGACTGAGAGAAAGACTGGCAAGATGATGACTATGATTATGTGAATTAGGGAGGAAGGTAGTGTGTTGTGTGTGTGTGTGTGTGTGTGTGTGTGTGTGTGGTGTGTGGGTGTGTGTGGGTGTGTGTGTGGGGTGTATTTTTAACTCATGATTGGATGTATTTTTGGATTCTCGGCGGATTACGTTAATGTCATAATACTATAAGAAACGCAAGGGTGTGTGTGTGTGTGTGTGTGTGTGTGTGTGTATGTATATGTGTAAATTACTATATTATTCATGGTTTACGTAAAGCAGGATATATTCTTGGGTAGGAGTGGCTGGCTGACTGGCTACATATGGCTATGCTAATTCTGTGATTCCTCTTCATTGTGCGCCAAAAAAACACAGTATTTTTCATGCGCTGAAATGAGGAACACGTTTACTGGAGGGAAAATCTAATGAATATGTACCACCAGGTAAATACACATACCCACGCCAACTGGCAAATTGACAAAGCAAGTATATAAAGGTAAAGAAGCAAGGATGGTTGACACATGGGTTAAATTATATACGTATGAGATAGAGTTGATGGACACACACAGGTGAAGGAGGGAAGGAGGTGTTGACATAACCCTAGGGACACCTTGATGAACAGGTGACAAGGCAACACCTGTGATTAGTGCCAGGAATGGGACTATAGCATGAAAGGTGTTATTCTGAAGCCGTTCCCATTCACACTACACATCTACGCACGCACGCACGCACGCACGCACGCACGCACTCACCTCACATCACAGCACCCAACAACCTAACCCAGAAACAGCATCACCACCTCATCTTCACACACTCACCTCACACTCACACTCACACCCATCACTTTCAAACACACTCAAACACACACACCACACACACACACACACACACACACTAAGGTGATGCCAAACAGTTAGGTATTTTTTTTCTCTCTCCATCAGTGTTACGTCATGACAAGATAAAAAAAGAGGAAAAAAAGAGGGAAAAAAGAGGAAAAAAAGAAAGATGTTGTCTGCCCATCAATAACTGTGAGGGGAAGAAGAGGCATAGACGGTGGTGGGCAATAAAGGCGAAAAAGGCTGCTCAGTAGAGTGTTCTGTGACCCTTCCCGACCCTTCTATTGTGTTAGGGTGGAGAGGGAAGCAGTAAGGTGGAAGAGTCGGTCGAGGGAAGGTAGTCGGCTCTGGAGGAGAAGGAGGAGGAGGAGGAGGAGGAAGAGGAGGAGGAGGAAGAAGGCTAGACTACACTTGTATACCATTTCCGTTCATTTTTCCCGGATAATACTGAAAGTTGCGCCAAGAGATGAAAATATTTTATACATTTTACACGTATATTCACAGTTTCCAAAATACATCGTTTACCATATATATACATAATATATGCACCCTATTTGTTTTTAATTTACGAGCGAAAGAGATCACAGCAAATATAGTTTTTTTCCCTCTCGCTCATACCCACTTTTTTTGGATTTTGTTCTTGTTTTCCCTTAGTGGTATTTTAACCTATACTAAGAGACACAAGGGGAAGGGGTTAAATAGGTCAATTGGGGGTGAGACTTAAGGGGGGAGGGGGAAAGGGGAGACTAGATAAAGGGAAAGAAAGGGAGAATGTAAGGAGGAGTTCATTAACCTGAATAAGAATGTGAGGGGAAGAGAGGGTAATGTTAGGTTAGGTTAGGTTAGGTTAGGCTGCATCGACCTACCATGTGAAGGGGAGAGTAAAAGGGAGAGGAGATATAGTGTAGATGATAGGTAGATTAACTGTAGAGGGAGAGGGTAGAGATGAGGCCGCGAGCAGATGTTGAAGGTAGAGTATAGAGGGAAAAGTAGGAGGAGGAAAACCCAGAAATGGAAAAACTAATTGTGTGTGTGTGTGTGTGTGTGTGTGTGTGTGGGTGTGTGTGTTTGTACGACCCGGTTAAATAAATAGATAAATAAATAAATGAATAAATATAGGAAATTGCTTAATAAATAATATTGCAAAAGGCCTTTACGCTAAACAGGCAAAGAGAGGGTTTCTATGCTCCACTTCTATGATTTAACGTTTAATCTTTATTTTACTCTTAAGCATTTTCTAAAGCAGTATCGTGTGTGTGTGTATGTGCGTGTGTGTGTGTGCGTGTAACTGGGTGCATACGTCGACATTTTCAAAACAAACTCTATGAACTTTAATCTGCTTTGTGGTGACATGTTAAGCTTCAAGTCTTCTTACTAAAGTTTATGTGTGAAGCTTGATCAAATATAATGGTATTTATTTGCCATATTATTAATGAAGAACGAGAGAGAGAGAGAGAGAGAGAGAGAGAGAGAGAGAGAGAGAGAGAGAGAGAGAGAGAGAGAGAGAGAGAGAGAGAGAGAGAGAGTGAGAGTGTATAAATTCACCTGTGCTTAAGGAACGAACACCTGACTAGCATTATGTAATTAGTGGTGAAGGTGAGTCATTGGGTTACAATATCATTACAACACCTGAGAACATATTCATAATGTCAAGGTCATCGTTAACAGAAGAACACCTAGTGAAAGTTTTAGTGAATTTTCCTGTTTTTACTAATATTTCTTAATCATTATCAATTATTAATCTCACTTTCTTTCTTTATCTTTTTATTTTTTTATATGTAGTTTACCATTACAGAAAACTATTTATTCCCTCAATATTAGTTCATTATTTCACTAACTTAAACTCGTAAATCCATTCGTTACGCGGTTATATGCAAGAAAAAAAATCGAAATATAATCAACGTCTCTTCCTTGGATATGTTGCATCAGAAAGTTTCGTTGTCATGCACTGAACAGCCTCGAGTCTCGCCTTAACTTTAGCTAGACGCGGACACCCGAGTATAATTCCGTATTCCAGATGGAGAGCGAGTACGAATACGTAATGAAAGTCCTGTCTCGAAACCCTCGGTAAAAACTGCGTGGAACTCGAAGCCACCCAACCAGCGTACAGCAGTGAGCTGATACACATTCTACAAGGAGAGGTTGGCAGTCAGAATTAGTTGAATTATACCGAGAGAAAAAATGCAGTCTTGTAGGGAAACTTATGAAATGATGTAGAATATTAAAAAAGGGAGTTTCCAGAGGTATAGAAAGAGAGAAAGAAAGAGAGAGAGAACACCGTCGTTTTGGTTGAATATGATCTGATAGAGGAGGGGCGAGGAGAGCATTGAGAAAGGTGGAAATTAAAGGGTGTGGAGGGAACGAGGGAAGGGAGGATAGGGAGAATAGGGATGCGAGTGTTGAAAGAGTAGTCCTGGACCCAAGCAATGCAATGCGGGAAGTGACTTGGGCTGCCTTATGTTGTTTGAAAAATCGTTTCCCCTATGTAACCTAATGTATATACATTAATTCATGTTAATATTGGTTATCATTCTAAATTCAAGAAAACTGGCTCAATACACCTTGTTATTGCCTATTGAAGATGTACAAGTATGATTCGTATGATTGGTCATGTTTCTGTGGGGGAAATATTTTTTATATTTTTTGGGCCAGAAAATGTCGACGAAAATTTACGTCAAAAATATTTTTGCCATTTTACTACAAAACTATTAGTCCTAGAGCAAATATGCATAGTGACTAAATTGTAGAGTATGACAAGGTCTACCAGATGGTGTAAAAATCTTACCAATATCTGCAATAGTTTGGAGACAATCAGGAAGAAATTAATGTTTTTTTAAAAATATAAACGTGACATTTTCTCAATTGCTTACATCTACTTTTCATTATACTATAGCTTAAAAGAACGGGCGTTCTCTGCTCTTTCTTTTACTACTCCATACATGATTTACGTAAACTCTTACTTTTCGAGTTATTTAATAAAACGTGAATTTTAGAAAAAACTCTAAGGGTTGTACCCACGATAATTGCGTAAAAATTTTCAAAAATTCAAATCGCACCAAAAGTGGTCTATAGAGGTTCTACTCTATGAGAAACACGAATCTGGATCCACTTTTATGATTACTATAATATTAACCCGTAACCTGCGGGACGCGACTTATAAGTATACAAGGCGTCGGTCGAAACAGTATATTGATGCGCGACGCCACTTGTCTGTCCCTTACGCCCTTATGTTGTTTGGAAAATCGTTTCCCCTATGTAACCTAATGTATATACATTGGAAAGATTATTGCATAATCAGATAGACCTTATCAAACTCAACAAATTTGTCTCTATACATATTTGCTCTACAATTAATAGTTTTACATTAAAATAGAACAAAGTTTTCCCTCCTCCTCTTGCGTCCTTTTCCTTCTCTTCTTCCTCCTCCCGGGCAAAACATGCGTGAATTACACAAAGGAAGTTGGGAAGGAAGTGAAAGAGGACTAAAAATTGCTAATGATGATAATAGAGAGAGAGAGAGAGAGAGAGAGAGAGAGAGAGAGAGAGAGAGAGAGAGAGAGAGAGAGAGAGAGAGAGAGAGAGAGAGAGAGAGACAAAAAAAAAAGAGACTCATCCATCACTCGACACTTACGCCCCTATATTTTTCTGTCACGTTTCTCTCTCTCACTCACTCACTCTCTCTCTCTCTCTCTCTCTCTCTCTCTCTCTCTCTCTCTCTCTCTCTCTCTCTCTCTCTCTCTCTCTCTCTCTCTCTCTCTTTATCCATCCCTTAAACCTGATGTCAGTATTTCAGTGTGTGTGTGTGTGTGTGTGTGTGTGTGTGTGTGTGTGTGTGTGTGTGTGTGTGTGTGTGTGTGTGTGTGTGTGTGATATTTTTTTTCTTTCACTAATAAATAATCACCTTTTTTCATCTATAATTCATATCATTAGTGAACAGATAGATCATGAACGGGAACGTATTATACACACATTCAAAGGGACGGGAGGAGGAGGAGGCAGGGCAAGGCAGAGAGAGAGAGAGAGAGAGAGAGAGAGAGGAGAGTAGAGAGAGAGTGAGAGAGAGAGAGAGAGAAAGAGTGAGGTGAATGTACATTATGCATATCAACAGCTGACGTCTCCAGCAGGGTAATGGAGGAAGAAAATGGGAAATCAAAATCAGTGCCCGCTTGAATATTGCTGAATGGAAGCATAGAAAATGGAATGAAGGAGGAGGGAGAGGAGTGTGTGCTTGAGGGAGTTAGGTGCGGGATTTATCGGTATAGAAAGACAGTGCCATTTGAATATGAATGTATGAATTATGCTTGTCGATATTCATTGCACACA
The DNA here is from genome assembly GCA_029783475.1 of Metacarcinus magister. Classification (NCBI taxonomy): domain Eukaryota; kingdom Metazoa; phylum Arthropoda; class Malacostraca; order Decapoda; family Cancridae; genus Metacarcinus; species Metacarcinus magister. Next base: position 13,583,672 of record JAPQNM010000008.1, on the reverse strand, counting down.
CACACACACACACACACACACACACTCTCTCTCTCTCTCTCTCTCTCTCTCTCTCTCTCTCTCTCTCTCTCTCTCTCTCTCTCTCTCTCTCTCTCTCTCTCTCTCTCTCTCTCTCTCTCTCTCTCTCATTCAGTTATCCTAGTTGACTTTACTCCTACACTGACTTAGTTTCCTTCTTCCTTCCTTTAACTTTCCTCCCTCATTTCATTTTCTGCTCTTTTTTTTTTTGTAATTATGCCTCTTATTTTTTTTTCTTTCTTTTCCTCTCTCTCTCTCTCTCTCTCTCTCTCTCTCTCTCTCTCTCTCTCTCTCTCTCTCTCTCTCTCTCTCTCTCTCTCTCTCTCTCTCTCTCTCTCTCTCTCTCTCTCTCTCTCTCTCTCTCTCTCTCTCTCTCTCTCTCTCTCTCGCGACGCACTATTTCTTCTTTTACTCCAAGCACATGACGTAGCACCATTATTTCCTTTCCTTTTATTCTCTCTCTCTCTCTATCTTTCTTTCTCTCTCTCTCTCTTTACCATCTCTTTCGCGCGGTGCAGAAAAAAAAAGAAGACGAGGAAGATAAAAGATATGTTGAACAGGAGAAGAAATCAAAACGAAGGAATAGATTATGAAACACAATTATCAAAGGACTCTGAAGGATTGAAAAGGAAAGGTAGGAATAAAGACGCATGGAAGGGAAAGGATTGGAAAGGATTAGGAAGGGGGGGGGAGGGGAAGGGTGTGGCGAGTGTTAAGGATGAAGGATGGTGATTGGCTGCCACGTGAAGGATATATGTATCAGCGGAGGAAGGAGGAAGGAAGGAGGAAAGAGAACGCGGAGAAATAGAGGAAAGAATAAAGGGAGAAAGAAAGTAAGGGAAAGACCAGATGCAAAGTGGATATGAAATCACAAAAATAAAAAAATAAATGAATAAGACAATAAAGAAAGGGAGAAGAAAAAACAGGGATGCTAAAGATGACATGAAGATGATGGAGAAATGCTGCAAGGTCAAGGGTAGCACACAGATCAATAATCATAGTCAGCATCAGCAGGACAAGGGGAGGGAGTAGCAAATATTATCTTAAGTAACCCACAGCAGGACAATATCTGAGGTTGTAAGCGAGGGGAGAGAGAGAGAGAGTGAGATAGAAGAAGACATCAGAAAACTGGAAGGAAGGAAATTGTCTTTGAGTTACTGCAGATGGATGGTGAAGAAAGGTGGAAAGGAATGGGTGAGGATGTCAGAGTGTGAGGCATTGCATAGATTTCAAAGTGTTGGATCATAGTGATAAAAGGGTTTGAGTACTTCTGTTTTATATGAAGCTAAAGAAAATACTGTATACTTTAGATAGAGGAAATGAAAGGATCGAGTTAAAATAAAAGAAAACTATATACATAATCTTAATAGTTTGTAAAGTATCGTATTACTTAGACCAAATATGTATAGTGTGTATACAACAAGGTTCATACGAGAGATTACATGGTTTGACGTCTCTTGGTAAACAAAGCAGCAATGCATTCTGGGAAAACCAACCACTTGGCATCTGCATGTGTGTGTGTGTGTGTGTGTGTGTGTGTGTGTGTGTGTGTGTGTGTGTGTGTGTGTGTGTGTGTGTGTGTGTCAACAGTTTTTTACACTAACGGTATGACGTCAATTCTGGTGGCATGTATAAAGTCACTCAGCATGCCAAGTACACATTGAGCTTCGTTACGTATGATGCATCTCCTTTTTTTATTAATTCACCTGAGTATGGAGCGAGGACTATTATTTTTCCCTCCTCCGTGTATGTATATATATAGAGACAGAGACTGAATGAAGGCACCAGAGCGTCTAAAGCTGAGTAAACATAACAGTTGTGTGTTTTTTTGTTGTCTTTCTGAACACAATAGTAATTCAAGGTTCAGTTTAATCCAAGTATGTCGGGATGAAGCAAAGTAAGATTTTTTCCCCTTTGAGCTTTTTGAAAACTTTCCCTCATAATCCTCTTTTTTTTTAAGCCTTGTGGATGATGTTGTGACTACGAGGAAAAAAAAATTAGTGAGGAAACTCTTACTTCTTTTTACGTTTTTAAGCTAAGTTACGGTCACAGTTTTCATGTCAAAGGCCGCTATTGTCAGTCCTTTTGAGCAGGACGTGAAAAGAGCGGATGAGGGAAGGGGCGAGGGGAGTAATGGAGGGAGAGAGGGAGGGAGGATGACGAGGAGGAGGAAGAAGGAAGGGAGGGGAGGTAAAGGAGGTGAAACGGAAAGGGAAAGAGGGGAGGGGTGGATTACGTGAAGGAAGGAAGGAAGGAAGGAAGGAAGGAAGGTATGATGTTTTGAAGGAAAGTAAGGTAAAGGAATGAGGTTTGGAAGGGAGGAAGAAGGTTATAAGGTGGAGGAAGGGAAAGAAGGGGATTAGGAGGGAAGAAACTAATGGTATTCCCTTTTTTTTTCTCTCTCTCTCTCTCTCTCTCTCTCTCTCTCTCTCTCTCTCTCTCTCTCTCTCTCTCTCTCTCTCTCTCTCTCTCTCTCTCTCTCTCTCTCTCTCTATCACGCCCACCTACACACTAAAAAAGGAAAGGAATATTTTTGACTTTGCTTAACATGTCTTATCACTTTATTCTCTCTCTCTCTCTCTCTCTCTCTCTCTCTCTCTCTCTCTCTCTCTCTCTCTCTCTCTCTCTCTCTCTCTCTCTCTCTCTCTCTCTCTCTCTTTCTCTTTCTCTATTTTTTGTTTTAAAGTTATAATACTGCTATTTTACTTTTTTCTAGTTCTTTTTTTTGCAATTTTCATTTTTATTCACAAAGTCTCCAGATTATTCATTGTCCTTTTTCATCCCTGTCTCCACTCACTGTTTTGTCCTCACTTTCTTTTTTTTTTCTTCATTGTTTTCATTTTTCATTTATTTATTTTTTTTTCAAACCTTTTCAGCCATTCATCTTTTTTTTCCTTGCCTTGTGTCCTTAGTTCCTTTCTTTTTATTCGCGTTTATCAAGTTTTATATGAACGTGAATTATATGATTGTGTGCAAATATACTCTCTCTCTCTCTCTCTCTCTCTCTCTCTCTCTCTCTCTCTCTCTCTCTCTCTCTCTCTCTCTCTCTCTCTCTCTCTCTCTCTCTCTCTCTCTCTCTCTCTCTCTCACATTACGTCTGCTTTTGCTTATTTGCTCTTTTCTCACCCTTGTCTTTGCCTCACGACCCTTTCAAAAGAGAGCAAAATAAAAAGAATAAAAAGATACTTATTGTGATGCTTTTCATGGTGTATTTTCTTCCTCTTTCCATTGCCTTGAGTGACGTGAGCTGACTGTTTCTTAAATGGGACGTGGAAGTGTGTGTGTGTGTGTGTGTGTGTGTGTGTGTGTGTGTGTGTGTGTGTGTGTGTGTGTGTGTGTGTGTGTGTGCTATGTTGCAATTTTATAGTCTATTTTTTTCGTGTTATTTTCTCTCTTGCTTCCGTGTTCTCGTTTTAAACTATCATTACACTGAAGAAATTAAAATGGATGTCTCTTTTTTATTTTTAATTATATTTATGGATGGTTTCATATTCTTAAATTATAACTTTGTTGCATCCTGGACATGATTATCTATTATTATTATTATTATTATTATTATTATTATTATTATTATTAGACGAGAGTTCATGTTCACTCAAGGCTTTATCTTTTATTTCATCTAGTTATTTATTTTGTTTCGATATATATGAAAAAAAAAAACAAATGACGCAACAGCAAACATGTTTATTTCACGTTCATAAGTTCCGTCATTCCAAACAGCAGTTGGTGGAAAAACATGCAATACCTAAACTTTTATTTATTTATTTATGTTGCCTTTCAGAGGCTTTTAGAATCGTTCGGACGTTTTGTGTTTACTCTTCCGTGTTATATTTACATTTTTTATCCTCGCACATGTAGTTATTTATTCATATATCACAAGGTATTGAGTTACTTCTAGTGGCAGAATTTAATATATACATACAATACTTTTATGTAGCAAACTGAATGTATACCTTGTTAAGTATCTTTAAACCTTACATAGCTGTGTGCATTCTTAACCTTCAAAAACCGTTCAGTTATTGGCTAGTATAAAACAGAGGCAATAAAAATACCTGAGTAAAGGTGAGAGATGTTTACATACAAAATTCTTCTGTTTATTGCATGTCTAAGTCTTATTTTTCTTCTCTGATTCCTTGCAGCAGTTGGAAGCGTGTGAACTTTGCCGCCAGTCCAACTTCACCCCAGCGGGAAGGTAAGAAAAATCCTCTATTCTATTTACGTATTTTTGAGAAGTGTGCAGGTGACGGTAAGGGACAGGTGAGCGTTGCCATGGGTGTGTGTGTGTGTGTGTGTGTGTGTGTGTGTGTGTGTGTGTGTGTGTGTGTGTGTGTGTGTGTGGGCCCTCAGGTGATGTCCAACTTGTTCCGCCAAATTAAGACATTCTCGAGGCAGCTGTTGAATGTTTTAATCTCTTAGGTATTTCTATCCTTTTGAGCAAGCTTAAGATATTTCAGATTATTCCCATATTTATGTCTCAAACTTTACTTTCTGTGCACCGTCAGCGTGGATTGTGCCCCGATAACAGTGATACATACGTTCCCTTTTATCTACTTAGCATATCTATCTTCACGTAACACCACAATGAAAATCACGAGTCAGGGAAATAAAACGAACGTCAAGAATGATCAAGATTTTGTGTCACGTGCAAAAACCGGCACCTTACCCCACAAAGAACGCGAGGCTGTGACCGTTTACCACTCCTACGACGCCCATGGAATCAATAAACCGCCGCTGTGCACTAAACTAACAAAAAACGTTCCCCGGCTGACTTGTCCTTCCCCTTTTCCCTCGTGGATAAGAGTCGAGGTAAACACAACTTGTTACGTGAAAGAGTAGAAGCAACATCAGTCAGACTCGAGGCTTTAATACCGCTCTATGACTTCTCTTTTGATGTCCCTTGACCCAGAAGGAGCCACAGCCGTCTCTGATGTGTCCTGGAGCGACGCAGTGCCTCTTTCCCCTCCTTGAGAACCTAAGAGAAGGTCTGGGGAGGAGCTGCGTCCGGGGGGAGTAGAGGAGAAAGCGATATTGGGGAGGAGAGTTTTGCTGAGGGGAAGTAAAGAGGGCGTTTGTATTGGAGAAGAGGGAAAGGCGTGTTGAAAGAGGGAAGGGAAGGGAGGGTATGCTAGGGGAGGTAGAGAGAGTTTTGTGTGAGAAGGGAAGGTATGTTAGGGAAGGAAGGAATATGTGGTCACAGAATTATAAGAGATTTTGTCGTGAGGAAAATGGAATGATGAACAGAAGGGGTGAGGAATACAAATGTTCACACACACACACACACACACACACACACACACACACACACACACACACACACACACACACACACACACAACAAATCCTTCAGAGTATAGAGGGAAGTGCAGGAGGCTTGCACACTCACGTACATATGCTAACACACACTACACAGTCCATGCATAAATTTACGTACATAACGCCGAGGAGGAGGAAGAGGAGGAGGGAGTGTGTGTGTGTGTGTGTGTGTGTGTCTCTCGCATCATTTACGATTCCATTTAACATGAGGTGAGTGAACTGTGAGATAGATGCTCTTCTACATCCCTCTCCTATCTCACCTCACCTCACCTGTCCTTACCTGTCCACTGCCGTCCCACCTGCCAAGTTTTCCAAGCAGTTTTCAGCCTCGCCCCAAAACCTACACCAATTCTGTTTCCTTTTTCCCCCTTTGCAATGCTCATATCTGTCTCCTCTTCTCCCTACTTTCCATTTGTTTCGTTTTATTCCTTCCTCTTCCCCCTTTTACGTGTTCTATCTCATCCCATTTTTTTTACTCCCCTTCTACTCTGTTCCTCCTGCTCCCCCTTTCCCCTCCCCTTCCTCTCCCCTCCTTGTATTCTCTCCCCTCTCTTACTCCACCACCGATCGCTTCTAGAATGCAGCAGGTTATTCCACACATGTAAAGGATATTTTAAGAATGGTGATTTAATTTTAAGTTGATTTCATGGTTTTAATATGTGTGTTTTTTTTTATCATTTATGTCGTACACTGAATTATTTAGGTATGTTTTTCTTTTCTTTTTTTTCCCTCTCTCTCTCTCTCTCTCTCTCTCTCTCTCTCTCTCTCTCTCTCTCTCTGTTTTGATAATTGGTTATTTTTTTCTCTTTAATTAACCACCCCCCCCAAAAAAAAATAATGTTTACCTGCTGTCAGGGATATTTGTGATTAAATAAATATTGATTCGATGAAAATTTTATGTCATACGTAATTCTCATCGTCCGTTTTTCAGGCAAGAATATGGAGCAGTAATATTCATGAAATTAGACTCGCAAATTGCACGCTATTTACATATATTGCGAGCTGGCCGAAGAACCGTGTATTTTCAGCTATTACACACACACACACACACACACACACACACACACACACACACACACACACACACACACACACACACACACACACACACACACACACGCACACGAGGGGTTGGAAGGGAGGTGGGTTGTCCGCTGAATCGATTATCATACATATCATGGAGATTATTCCTCTGACGTCAGAAGGACCATTACCCCAAACCGGGGGGGAATATTTTGGGGAACCCGCTAGCCACTTTTGGGGAGGAGGAGGAGGAGGAGGAGAGAGGGAATGTGGCCCCCCATCCCCCTTACCTACTCTACCTAGCATCCCTCTGCAGTAGTACCTTGTATATAATTACTACACATCTGATTGCTATGTACATCCCTTAATTATGTGTTTTTATTTGTTTGAAACGTCAGGTTGGGTTCTGTTTAATTCCAGTGTGTTTGTTTGCTCTTTAATCCCAGCAGCGTGTTGATTGTTATTAAAAACTAGTACATTTTATTACGTGTGTACTTTTTATGACGCCCTCGCTGCCCTTTGTCCTGCGGTAGAGTCACTTAAAGAGGAGGAAGTGTGCATTGAGTGTGTGTGTGTGTGTGTGTGTGTGTGTGTGTGTGTGTGTGTGTGTGTGTGTGTGTGTGTGTGTGTGTGTGTGTGTGTGTGTTCCAAGATTTGTGTGTCATATCGTTATTTCCTGGAAACACACACACACACACACACACACACACACACACACACACACACACACACACACACACAGCATTAACCTTCTGTTTTGCTTTGTTTGTCATGCTGAAACTCCGCGTATAAAGGCTTTCCGCAAATGTGTGTGCATGTGTATGTATGTGTGTGCAGGTGTGTGTGTGTGTGTGTTTATGTATGTGTATGTATGTACGTATGTGAGTTCTTTCCCTTCAATTTACTTCCTGGTTCGGCAAAATGTGCGCCTTTTTGTTGCTGTCTGGTAAAGGAAATTAAATCACACACGTATTCGTTCCCTTCACAATTTTCCAACGATTCTACCTTTTACGCTTTTCCGGGACAACATTCTGTTTTCCCCTTTAACTTCAGGGTGTGACTTTTCCTGATACTGTGTGCTTGTGTACGTATATATGTATGTGTTATTTTTGTTTCTGGGGGGCGGCTGGAGGGGCAGGGATTGTGTCTTAGGCTGCAAGTGACCCTGAAAGAAGTTGTCGCCGGCACAAGACTGGAGAAACGCGTCGAAGTTGGGCAATAACAGCGTCTGGCTAACTGTTTATGAGGCTGTTTGGGCGCCGGCCTTCTCACGCGGGGACTGCAGGAGGAGAAGGCTAGGAGGACGTAAGAGGGTGGTTGGGGGTGGAGGTGAAGTCTTTAGAGGGGAAAAAAGAAGAGTGATTTGACTTTGAATGGGAGTGTTATGGTGTGCACATTGTATAGCGTAGATAAACACACACACACACACACACACACACACACACACACACACACACACACACACACACACACACACACACATACACATACACATACCATTCACAAAGTTTCCAAGCACAAGGAAAAAAAAATGAAGATAATAAACACTAGTGTATTTCCAGGTCATGAGCGAACGGTTGATTTAGTTTATTATTATTATTATTATTATTATTATCATTATTATTGACGTTATTATTGTTTTGTCATCCGTTGTAATGAGTCACGTGGTAGTAATTACTTTTCCTTACTGAACCTTACTTAGAGTCACCAAGAATCATCACCACAATTCAAATCACATAATAAAAGGCATCGTTTGTGATCAGGTGTTGCGTCATTTACCTTGTGACGTCATGGCTCTGTTTTCGGGGCTCCCTCACCCTCACCCTCCGCCCCTCCCTCCAGCCGGTCAATAAGACGCGCTGCCGTAGCGATGAAGCACAATACTGCCACTTTAAGGACATTACACGCTTCTGCTATGTGAAATTAAGCTGAAATAAACCTTTTCACACTTTTTCGTCCAACCTAAACTTCCTCTTTAGACTTTGACACATTGCTTACACCTCAATGCGTGACAAGGACGGGGGAGAAAGACTATTTTATATATGATGATAAAGTTTGGAGTGACGTAGGAATAAGTCAGAGTGTATAACATTTTTTTTTCTTCAAGGGAGTGTGAGAGATGGTGACAAGGACGATAAGACCAACATTGTAGATGCTTGAACTTACCTCACGTTGGATTCTGTCTTGAAGAGTTTGTATTTCCCGATCCTGGTGGTGGTGGTGGAGAGGGAAGGAGAGAAGGGCAAGTGTTAGTAAGAGTTAATCAGGAAAGAGGAATGTTAATTAATCTCCACACACTTGGAAGGTAATTACAGTGGGTGAACAATTAGATTATTAAAGCCAATTACTAAAGTGATTTAAATACTAACTTCATGGAAATTATGTAACAGTTCCGCTTGAGTGTTTTATTAATCTTATTTGCATTGTATTTATGTAAGACCAAAAAATATGTGATTGAAAGTAAGAAAATACTTAGTGAGTTATTTTGGTTACATTATGGTCACCTTTTGTAATTATTTTGATCACTGTTTGAGGAGATATAAATATGCGTTAGGAATTTCGTGGAAAGGCATCTAATTTAAGGCTGAGAATGTTAGTTTAGCTTGTTTTAGACTTATATGATGCACAGACATTCTAATTTAAGCTTGACAACACAGTATAAGCTTGCTACTAGACATACACAACGTACATAAAGGGTTATACAAGTAGTTTGCTTAAGGTAGTACAGCAAAGTTTTGTTTATTAGTCCTTAAGTTATGAAGGAGTTGGAAAGTATGTGAAAATATTTATAATTCTCTGGATAACCTTGAGGCATTTCTACTTCAATTCCTTGCATAATACTTGCCTTGTAGAGTTCATTGAGCTTCGTGTTGAGTCAGTATTTTGTAATTAAACACTCAACACTTTTTAATTAATGATAGCAACTCAGACACATGTTTTGAAATTTTTGCAGAATTCTTGCCTATTAGTGTAAGTGTTAGTTGTAAATTAGTAACTATATCGTAAAACAAGGAATTATTAGGAGATGTTACACCTGATATAAAACAGTTGAATTCTTCTCATGTTTTACCTGTACAATAAATGAAAATAAAGTCGGTAATCTTTATGTATTTATCATCTTTATTGTGAACAAGACATAACTCTTGAGGAGGATAAGACTGTCCAACAGGCTGTGATACCAATCCTTGCTTTTGAAACATGTGTCAGACTCTAGAGATTTGATCCGAAAGGCCAACTTTTGTTTTCTTGAGCTTGTTCGACGTAATGTGTACTCAGTTTTGTGCGTGTGTGTGTGTGTACGTGTACGTGTAAGTGTACGTGTGTGTGGGTGGGTTCAGTGAAGTACATATGTCCTTGAGTTTACTTATAGGTATACACGTACATGTGCGTGTGAATGTGCGTTTTGTGTTTGTGTACGTGTTAAATTCCCAACCCACAGAAGGAGAGGAAGGATGATACAACAGCAGAATGAGACTAGCGGAGGGAGCGGTGCCCCTTCGGAAGCCCCTTGAGCCGGGGGCTGGGGGCGTTAGTGAGGAGAGGGAGGGAGGGAGAGGGAGGCGGCAGAGACACACCTCACACACACACGACACACGAACGACACTTCTTGGTATCTACATAGTGACTGACTTAACATATTTACTTCCTGCTGCCGTTCGGTGCCGTTCCCTCACTCACTACTCAGGAGAGAGAGAGACATAAAGAAAGAGAGAAAGATAAACAAAAAAAACTGAAACTATATCAACATTGAGACATAGACACTTGGTCCTCCTCGGCGCCCTTCTAGTGACGCCCCTGCAGTCTCCCGCGGGTGTTAAGGCGGGCAGTGCTGGGGCGGCCTGTTGGTGGGGTGCCGAGGAGCCCAAGACCAAGACGTCACACGACCACTTCAGAAACCGACGATAGAAAAGCTACACCCAAACACAGGTTGTCTCGAGTACGTAGTGATTTATAGTATTTAGCTTTGCGTTGAGTGAAGTGTGTTGTCAAGGGTGGTGTGTGGTGTTAGAATTCCCCGGTGATGTTTGCGAGTAAGATAAATAAACAATAGTGAAAGGGGAACGTTATTGTTGTTAGGTTTTGTTACAACCGTGAGCTTATGTTCCCTCTTTTATAACCATTGTTTTTAGAGGGAGGGGAGTGTAAGGATCGGCGTCAGTGTGGTGTGCCTGACTTTATTCATCCTCTTAGTAAATAGCAGCTCATGTAAATTTTGTTTTCTTCTCGCTCTAACCAGGTGAAGCTGAGGTAATTTGCTCATAGTGACGTAAGAAAGTACATCTAGAAAGGATCAGTGAATCGATGGAAGTACTCTGACACCACCTCAGTTATCAGGAGTGTGAATGAGGGATTTAGTATGTGGTGTTGGTGTTGGTGTTGTTTTGTAGCTTTATCCAGCAAGAACCGGAGATATACAACAGAACTACAAACGCCGCCGCCAAATAGATAGTGCAGGAGACAGAGCCAGCTAAGAAAGTCATTCAGTTCACTACACAAATAATTCAGTCCATGGGAAAGCAGAAGGAAGGCTGGTGTGGCAAAGCTGTGGTGATGGTGGTGGTTGTAACAGCATTTACTCAGCGAGGTCTTCGTCGAACCTGGTGGATGGTGCGGCGTCAGCGGCATCTGCGGTGTCTTCTGTGCCTGCTTCAGCGGCGGCGTCGGCGGCGTCTGCGTCTGGGGTAGCGTCGGCGGCATCAGTAGTGGTAGCGGTGGCGTCGGCTGGTGCCTCAGTGTCCTCCTGCGCCCCCAGCCTGGCTTCCTCTGCTTGGGTGGTGGCTGGTTCCTCGCTCTTGTCTGTTCCTAGAAAATCGCGCAACAGATTTCGTACATTTGCCAAGGAAGGATAAATTAGGGCGATAGGAGGAGAAACTAAAAAAGTGGGAGGGGACCAGGATACGTTGATGAGGAAAAATGGGTAAAAATAATGAAAAGCGAGAAGGGGAGGGGAATGAAATAGAGACTTCTTTTTTTTTTTAGGGGGACAGGATAGCAGTGAGTCCTTCCTCCTGTTGGTGGGGGTGAGGGGGTAGCGGGAGGGTCTTCGTTGTGTGAAGCCTTTTTCTTTTCTACATGGGAAAGGCTGACAGGGCGGGGGGTTGTACTGTGTTGGGGGATGTCCTGTTCTGGGGGTATTGTGAGGTGCTGGAGGGATATAACCTGTCTTTGGGGCTGTTTTGGGGGTGTTGACGGGGGATGTGTTCTGTTTTGGGGGTATTGATGAGGGGTTACAGTGGTGGTGTCTTGTTGCAGGTGGCAGGAGTGTCGATGAGGTTGTGTTCTTTCCATGTGAACTCCAGGAAGACGATCACATTTTTACATATATCTAGAATTTCCAGGATAACTACCAAGCCAGATTTATGGGCAGTGTTTTTGCCTTAATTTAATGAAACTATTTATTTTTTTGTTTTTTTTGCCAACACTCCTTAATTGAACGGACTATTTTTTTTTTCACGCGATGCGGGTTACATGCAAATCTTTTAACTGGATTATCCTATTAATTTCATGGCGTGGGAGTGATGAACGCGAGGCAGACATGTCCGATTTTTATTGCCTAACTTGTACTGACGTGTTCGTGAAAGTGGATCAGGCTGTTTTGATTTACGAATTTATAGTTTTTTTGTTTTGTTTTTTGTTTTTAGAAGAAGTGATTACGAATTCCTTACATACCTTAGTTAAGTAAGAGTATCCTGTAAGAAAGTACATTCGTAGTTATAATAATTACATAAGTACATTTATTTATTTAGACAATGGAGTATTTATTAAAGTGGGGTTTCATATTATGTCTTATTTATACATGTAAGTTTGGGTAGAAGTTATTTAGCGGTTATTTAGTTAAGTTATTTAGTTTAACGTGGGTTGTAGTGCCAAAAACTCGAAAGCTAGTTACTGATCCTCACATAATTAATACTAAAGCTAGTTATTCATCCGTATATAATTAAGACTGAAGGACTGTTAGAACGTCAACTATGAATCACAGTTAACAAGAATCACACCAGTTTATTGTCCAGTCAGGGAGAAGAAAAGAAAGGTCGCAGGATTACGTTCAAGGTCACCTGCTGTTGCTGTAAGTCAAAGGGTGTAAGTCATAAAGGTCATTACACACACTGAACGGATAACATAAAAAGAGTTATACCCTCCATGAAGCATACATAACATAACATAACATTACTAAGTGTTCTGTGGGATGTGAGAAGAAAACGGGCCGTGGGATGGGAGGGGATACATAAGCAAGAGCTACAACACAGTGATATGAAGTTTAAAAATAGAAAAATAATAAGGAATAATTAAACGTAATCAACATATACATAAATAAAAATACAATGGAGTAACACAAGAGGAAATATAAATAACTTAAAAAAAAAGGGTGAAAATAATAAGAAAATACATACCGACAAGAGATCCGGAGATAAGATGAAGATATTGGCAGCTTCTACTCGGCTAGAAGAAAAGCAATGGGACAAAGCTAAATCGTGCAGTCAGTCTTTCATACGTGTTGAGATGTTAGACAAATAAAAAGAAGAAAAAAAATTAAATAATATTCAAATCAAATTAATGAAACCAAATGAACATCTAAAAACTACCAGAATAACACATAAACTTTGTAAATCATTGAACAAAAAACAAAAGCAGAGCGATTATGGCGCTGAGATATTTACAGATTATTCATTATTTTTGCGCTCTTATAAAATATCTGCACTGGATATATTAGAATTCAGTATATATTTTAACATTAACTTTCATATGCAATAGCTTATACATGTTTCAGTCTCACATTTCCCTTTATAATGCATATAGTAGATGTATAGCCATATGTCTTCTGTTTGGCTATTTTGTTTCTACTAACATTCATTCGGTCAAATAATCGTCTTAAACCTGTCTTCGGTCTAGTCATGCGCAAGATTTCATGTCCATTGACTTGGCTCTTCATGGGAAGGACTAGTCAGCAGCGTCCTCCTTCTCTCCTGGTGTGAGTGGTGGTAGTTGTGGTGCGCGCCCTCCCCTGTGCCCTTTGTGTTGTAAAAAGAGGTGCACTTGACGCGGAGGAAAAATATCTGCCGCTCGAGGACATATTTTTGCATTGGAGATCTAACCTCATTCGTGTTTCCATTGTGTAAGGTTTGCTTTTCATCGCGCTGAGTGACCGAGCAGCGACACAGTCAAATACCGCGAACCAGAAATGGCTAATTTCTCAAACAGGCAAACAGTGATCACTTCAGCTCGTGAATAAAGCGTTTCTTCCATCAGAAATAGGATAGGAATCATGAGAGTCATACGAGAATTTAATGAACCAATAAGCCTGTTCGATAAGTTTTGTATCCACCCTTCTCTTGACCTTCTTGTTCCTCTGTTGGCAAGTGAAAAGCTTTTACGTGTTTGCTTTTGGTGTTATGGTTGGAGTGGAAGCGAGGAAACATGGCGCTCAAATTGATGTTTGAATTGTAAAATTGATACTTGAATAATTGTAAAATTGAAATGTTGAACCCGGATGATCGGACGGACAGCTAAGGTCCGGCAGCCCTGCAACAGGACTAGTGGGATGTATTTTGGGTTGGAGAAAGAAAATGTGAGCCTTCAACATGCATTACAGCCGCACATCACTGATCGAAGAAGCATTGATGAATTTAATTTTATCGTGCACATTATTTTTGTGAAGCAAGTTTAGTTATCCGATATGTACTTATGTGCAGTGTGTAAGCGTGTTATCCGTCTGTATGTAATCTCAGGCCGTCTTGTATCGTATAGCACCTGGCGAAAGAAAATAATCTTCGCACATGACCATGTTTTTAGTCAGTCTTTAAGTAGCATAAAACCTTATCATAGAGTTACAGGCTGCCATAACAAGCCGTTCTAAATGGGTTTGGGCTAAGTCACTCTCCCGCTCGGAAGGGTGAAAACAAATGATAAAAGGAAAGTTCCTCATGAAATTTGTAAGCCTAGGCCGAGGCGGGAGGCACCTCACCCACAGCTGTTTAAGGTGCATGCAAACTTTGGAGTTTAACTGAAAAAAAGATAATTCTCAAGAGATGACTCAGAAGACATTACAGTAAAGAGAAGAATGTTGGAAGTCAAGCTATGTGATCGTTTTTCAGTCAAACCACCATTTTAGGCGAGCGCACAACGCTCCAGCAGTGGCGGAGCAGACCACCTCGGGGCGGGGTGACAGCACCCTGCTGGAGCGTGGTGGCAGAGTTGAGGGACGGGCAGGGCAGGGCGGGGCAGGGCAGGGCAGGGCATGGGGGAAATGTAGGGACAGAGAGAAAATAAAGATGACGTCGTGGAGCTTGGCGGCGGAGCGGTGAATGGTGACCTCTGGCGGCCGACTAACCTAGCTGTTGACCCGCCTCCTGAGCGCCGGCCTCCGGAGCCGCGGTCTCCCCGTCCCAGGCATCCAGCCACCCAGAATCTTCTTCAAGGGCGACCCGACGGTGAGGCGCCTGGCTGGGCTCCTCCACATTTTCCACAGGTTCATCCACCGAGGCCTCCACCTGAGCCTCCACTGGAGACTCAGGCGTAGGTTCCTCAACCTGTGGTTCCTCCAGTGCAGGCTCTGCCGGAGCCTCCTCAACCGGAGGCTCGACAGAAGACTCTACCGGGGCTGCCTCAAACCAAGGTACCTCAACCGAAGATTCCTCAACGGGAGTCTCCTCAACGGGAGTCTCCTCAACGGGAGATTGTTCAACGGGAGTCTCCTCAACGGGACTCTCCACAACGGGAGTCTCCTCAACAGGAGTCTCCTCAATAGGAGTCTCCTCAACGGGAGTCTCCTCAACAGGAGTCTCCTCAACGGGAGTCTCCTCGACGGGAGGCTCAACTTGAGGTTCCTCCACTGGAGGAGGTTCCACTTGGGACTCCTTCAGTGGAGGCAAATCCTCTATGATGGCTTCCTCCACTGGAATCTCCGGTTGAGGTTCCTCGGCTTGAGGTTCCACAGCCTGCTCTGTCTCTGGGGCGGGTTGTGGTTCCTCGGGGACCTGTGGGGCCTCGGGCTCCTCCTGTGGGGGTACCTGTGGGGGGGTCTGGGAGGGGGCCAGCTCACCCAGGGACTCAGGCTTCACACTCACACCCTCACACACCACCTCGGTCGATGACTCACATTTTTCAGCAGCGGACTCACTTTTCACCTCAGCAGGGGCAGCTTCGGCAGCTTCGGGGGCGGGAGCGTCCGTATTGCTACTCTCGGCCTCCAAACGGGCCAACTCAGCCTCGGCAGCAGCAAGAGCAGCTAATTCAGCCTCCATGGCGGCCTTGGCAGCGGCTTCACGCTCTGCCTTCCTCTTCTTCTTCTCCAACTTCTTGCGTTCTTTTTCTTCGTCGTCGGCGTCACCCTCAGTTGGGGCAGAAATAGGATCCGCCTCTGAAGTTGAATGGTCGGCGGCGGCAGCGGCACTAAAGGTCGTAGTTGTGGCTTCAACAATGGTCTCAGTCACCTCACGCTCCTTGGACTTCTTCTTCTTCCTGCGTTCCTTCTTTTCTTCCCCGGCCTCCTCGCTAGTGCCGTCAGTGATGCCCTGTGGGAGGAGGAGAGGTGAGCACGCTCCGTACTGAACGTGGCAGGGCTCTAGTTACCTTCTATTGGGGCTTCATTAAAGACTACATTTACATTCGGTTTTTGGATCTTCTACTGCTAAATATATGGGACAGACTGTGTCTTCGTAAGGAAGACTACAAACTATAGGGAACCTCTGAGCTTGCATCGTGAACCAAGAAAGCTTTTCGCTATCACGAAGACACGACCACTACTGCTACGCAACACCCGGGGCCGGTCCCTCACGCCGAGGAAACACGTCACTTAAAGTCGGTGGAGGAGAAGGTTCGGGTGGAAAGCCTGAACAGTGCGTCACAGCCACTGCTACGTAAGACGGAGACCCTTGTACCCAACACCCGAAGGAGGGTTTCTACCTTTCCAATTAACTGACACCTTAATTAATCGAAGGCTAAGCTACGACGATAACAAATTGGGAACTAAATCACCTGGAGGCGACCTCGTTAACGTTCTCAATGATCAAAGTAAAGCTACGGAAAAAAGTAAACTCTATGAGTCGTAAATATCATAAGGAGCTAGACTGCCACACACACGCACACACGAAAAATACAACTTCATTACCCCAAAATCATACTGAAACAAAAATCCCGGCTAGGGGGGAGTGATGGGTGGTGTGCTCTCGGCGGCATCACTAAAACCCATTGGAAAGGCGGCCAGGTGTGGAGCAGCACCAGCCTATTAATGTGTCTCATGAGAGTGATCGTGTAGTCTCACCTTTGCACCGACACCTTTACCAACGAAGCCACTGCACAGGTGTTGTAGCAATGGTCCTTATTGGAAGGAGAACAGGAGCACGTAGGGATAGAAGGAACAAAACAAAAAGTAGAAAAAAGAACACCACAATGGATTCAATATCTAAGTGGAAAAATCAAACTCGGCTCACTACCATTAAGGGAGGTGGTCATTGCGTCCTTTCCTTGGCAGCTGTGGTCCCAAAGTGGCCGAGGGTTTCGTTAGACTTCGGGTGGACGGCGCTTGTTTGGACGACCAAGATGTGCACAGTAAAAATATAAAAATAAAATAATATTAATTAACATCAACAACAACAAATTTTTCTCATACTGAAGAGCGTCTCAGCGTAAATTGAGAAATAAGCTGATCGTTTCACATCGTATCGCAAAACTTGATTCATAAGTGTGCGTTAAGTCAATAAGCTTGAGCTCAGGGCGTCCGTGGAAGCGCCGTCCACCCGCCACGATTTCCCGTCCCAGGAGGTGTGGGGGTGGGAAGGAGGTGGGGGGGGCAGGGTTAAACCGGCGGCTCACCTTGATGGCGGTCCTGTCGAATCGCACGTGTCCTGCGTCCTGGACGGGCAAAGGGTGCCAGTTAGTAGGTTCATTGGGGTGTTGTAATGGTGGGTTGGCGCCCCGGGGAACCACTACCCTCTCCCTGACTCCACTCACACTTGGCATTAGGTGTGCTAATTAATTTTATCAACACCAAATTTACTCTACAAAAAATGTGACGATTACCTTTGTACCTACGTTAACTTGGTGAAAATACATTATGGTGGCAGAGACGAATTAATATTTTCTACAAGGGAAAATATGAGTGTTCTTATATACGTAATGTTCATAACCAAAACACATTATTGGTGTTTGAATAGGAACTTTTATAAAGTGAGACAGGGAGTGAGAGGTGATGGTTCCCAGGGACAGTCCTTTAACTGATCAGTGAAGATTGTAAGTGTTAATGGCCAGGGTTGTGAGGGACCTGGTGTTGTGTGTGTGTGTGTGTGTGTGTGTGTGTGTGTGTGTGTGTGTGTGTGTGTGTGTGTGTGTGTGTGTGCATGTGTGTTAATGTACTACGTGTTAAACTATGCCTTGAAATTAATCAACAAAACTCAGTGTGTTAGTATTTATGAAAGATATGTATTGGTATATTTGTTTTCACTGTTACTAGTCTAACTCAGTGCCATTGTATGTGTGTTTCTGGCGTGTTGTGCTGTGTATTGAGCACATTTGTAAGTGTATTAATATATGGAGGAGAAACAAAAGGAATATATGAAAGACACAATAATAATCTCAGACATTACTCTTACTGAATTTCCCTCCTGTTTCCATCTCACAGATCATCGGATTCCAGGTTATTGTAGTCGTTTATATTCCTTTTGTTTCTGCACGAGTTATGGCATAAAAGAAGAGGCCATAAACCCACGTGCCGGAAAATTGTAAAAAGAAAAGATCAACAATAAAAGTTATCTGGCCAAGTAAATAAAACAAAATTACTCCCGGATGAAGAAGAATAAGCTGGAACCAAAAGTTGATTAGTTTGTTGTCAGATGGTAAAGCAAATTAAATAATAATAGATAATAATACAAAATTTAGACATCGGTGTTTGGGTGTTTTAAGTGACGTCATGATGTATTTATTTTATTTTTCCAGATCATGGTTGCGTCAAAAGAGGAAATGTTTGGTAGGAAATGATTTGCTAATGACGTGCAAAGGTTTGGTTTGGTTTGGTTTGGCCTCGTCGTCGTCATCTCGTCCTTTCACTTCTCCCATTCTGAAGTCGTCTTTTTAAACAAATTCCGAACATAAGTTATTCAATATAATACTTGAGAGTCACAGTGAATTCAATACTTTTACATGAACGTTTACCTTTCAGTAGGTCTCTTTTCATAGCAACGAGTAGTCTAAAAAGAAAAAAAAAGTTTCGTCAGTCTTGTGGGAGAGAAGCTGGAGAATGTATTTACTTTGTGTGACGTCAAATCTTTCCCCCTCCCCCCCTCCCCCCTCCGTCCCCGAGTGTGGCCTAGCAGGTGTGGCGACAAAGGCTGAGGTGTCACCATCATCCCCTCAGTGTGTCATTGTTAAGCCGAATTAGAATAAAACCCAGTTATTTTTATTATTATTACACAGTCGTTTTGAGCCTTCGTGTGGGTGCTCAAGAGTCACTCAGTCGTAACAGCTAAGAGGCCACTACGGTGCTACCACGAGGAAGGGACATCAACATGGTTTTAGGGACAGTACTTGGAGACTACGTGATGTTAGGTGAAAGTCAACACATGAAGGAATAGAAAGATAACACAGGCCGGACATAACACTGCTTTACCCCCGAGCTGGTCGTTTTGTGCTGAGTTCATCGTCTTTGGTCACCTGTTTGAGGTCACCTGAAGCCTTTAAGGTGTGTAATTGGTGCATAAAGGACACCCCTCAACGCTATTTAGGTCAAAAGGGTCGAAGGTCACGCCTGAAAAACACACAGGCAGCCTTTTTTTACTTGAAACCTTGAATTATGGAACACCAGGAAGGCAACGAGTGGACCCGTAGATCATTTTCCTTTTTTAGTCTTTTTTGTCTCTGGAAACTCATCTGGGGGACCTTGGAGGCGGCAGTACAAGGGGAGGACTCAAGACACAAACAAATCATACACACAGAGCCTTTGGGGAGGGACAGCAACAGTATAAATTCATGTGCCGGTACACGGAGCGGCGGGAACGAGACTTACATGCAAATGACGAGAAACTTCAACTCAAACCGATGACAATAGTTTCAGTGAAGGCTAAGTTCATACACAACTTTAGGATTCCAAGTCATTAAAATCGC
The DNA here is from genome assembly GCA_029783475.1 of Metacarcinus magister. Lineage (NCBI taxonomy): Eukaryota > Metazoa > Arthropoda > Malacostraca > Decapoda > Cancridae > Metacarcinus > Metacarcinus magister. Next base: position 13,564,223 of record JAPQNM010000008.1, on the reverse strand, counting down.
ATCTGCTCCTATGTTTGTTGGCTCAGATTCCTCCTCCTCCTCCTCCTCTTCCTCCTCCTCCTCCTCCTCCCCTTCCTCCACTCAGCATCAGCCAAAACGTCCAAGGCCTCGTGACATCACCAAACGCAGAAGGGAAATATATTGACGTCATCATATAATTCATGAAAGATTTATAGCATCATTTTTTACCACCGCTGCTCCATCCATAACGTAAGTCAGCGAGGTCCTTAAATAACTCTTCGTTCTACCCAGCAATAAAAGAAATGAGAGACAGCTACTCCGATAATGATGACTGGTTAAAGGCGTGGTGTTGAGGCTAAAGGCTGCGTGCGTGGAGGCCGCTGGAAAGGGAGGGTTGGAGGGAGGGAGGGAGGGGGCGTGGTGAGGCCTGGAATGCTGTGTTTTTCCAGTGTTTAGTGAGAGGTGTCTGCAGAGGCTTCCAGGTCCTGTTTACCTTTACTCTATACTTAGTTTTTGAGTAATTTTCTATTTTTTTTATCATTATTATTAGGACTTTGATGTTTTATAAATTGCAATTATGTTTTAATGTGTGTGTAATGTGTTTTTAAATTTGTTTTATTATGTATGAATCAAATTATGGCAGTCGTGTATTTTTTTTTTTCTCCTGCCTTCACTTGCATTCTGATATCGATTTTTTTTTGGGTTTTGTTTTTGTTTGACTTTGTTGTTTCGTCTCTTACTTTCCATAACTTTCCATGGCAACTCTTTACAAAGTTATATCGGTTACCCAAAAATTCCTCAAAGTTGGGTCTTCAAGTTCAGCCATGAGCTCCATTAATTACTTCATAATGTTAAATTGGGATCGAGTGGATTTCAACTTTTTCTCTCTCTTGAGGAGGTTAAAGTTTTGTAAAGAAAGAAAGAGAAAAAAAAAAAGTATTCTTGAGTTCGCGAGTTTAATAAAGTGGTTGGGTTCTGCAGGACGACCTTGGTGGCGGTGGGGAGAACTTTTAATTGGTAATGGTGAAAGGTGGAATACGTCTCTCTAATTCTTTTTCATTTCTCTCTCTCTCTCTCTCTCTCTCTCTCTCTCTCTCTCTCTCTCTCTCTCTCTCTCTCTCTCTCTCTCTCTCTCTCTCTCTCTCTCTCTCTCTCCCTCTCTCTCTCTCTCGTTCTCCAGGAGTCTGTTTTATGTGGAAATTATTCTCAGCTTCATTATAGGCATAGAGGACTGGCTTGATTTTTGTAAGGGGAAAATTAGTAGCCGAGGCAGCAGGTGAAGCTCAGGTAATGAAGGTGAATATTTTACGCGCCGCCTGAGAGCTTAACTACAGCTTCAGAATCAATGTTGAAAACTGTACCTTTTCCATTTTCTTTTTTGTAAGGGAAGGTGTTGACTATTACAGTTAATTATTTAGAGGTTGAAAAAGTCTGGTTATTACTCTGAAGTTTGAGATGTTACACTTCATCTCGTATTTCTGAAAAGTTTAGCATCCCTAGATATTCATTTGTTTCCACCCACTGTCACCTGTCTGGATATGGCGCACTCGATTCCACATGCTGTTCTCATTGTCATTATGCAAACTTCTATACAAGCGAGAGTGCGCGTGGGAGGAAGGAGAGTGGGTGGGCAAGGCGATAGAATGCTCCCACACACCCTCAAACAGCTTCGAAACCACTCATCAACGTAAAGTTTAAAGTTTGTACAGCCGCTCTTTGTTATGATAGGTAAAGTTACCCATCCATGTTTTTAATACGAAGTTAGATTTGCTAGGTCTGTTTGTAATGATTATCAAGGTGAATCTGGCGGGAGTTGCTTGCTTGGGGTGCCGTAAGGGGAGTGTGTTGGTGTGTCTCTGTTACTTTAATGCTGGCGGGTTGTCGGGACATAGTTGGATTTACATTAAGTCACGAGGGTTAACTTGTATATTTAACGAGTCTCCTGTTTTTTTTCCTGCTGTAATACTTAATGAAGGTAATGTCATTTTGTTTAATTTATATCCTTGTTTAGGGAGTTGGAAATAATGGTTCGTTTCCAGCTGAGTGGCGTGAATGTGTGGCGGAAATTACTCGTGTGTTTTGAAAGCATTATATTCCGTAATCTGTGCAAAAACATTAATTACTCATTTTTACTCGGCTTTTGTAATTATTGGTAACGAGTTTCTTTGTGTGGGTGTGTGTGGGTGTGTGTGTGTGTGGAGGGGGGGAGGCCGGTGTGTGTGTTCCGTTTAGTTTAGCAGTCAGTACCCACGAGGAGGAAATAGTTCATTAGTTGTAATCATTTCGTTAACAACAAGAGTGAGATAGACGACCATGAAGCGTATCAGTAATCTATTTTTTTTTTATCACGTTATAAAAAATTATGCACAACACTGATGGATTAAATTTTGATGTGGTTCGCGGGTCTATTGTTCTCTATTTGAGGGTTGTCGAATATTACCGCAGGATACACACGCGCACACACACACACACACACACACACACACACACACACACACACACACACACACACACACACACACACATACACATACACACACATCCGAGACGCCACACATTAAGCGAGTGTCGGGCACGCCGCCAACACTGCATGAAGTCGTTTTTCGCGTCCGCCTGCGTCAGTGGCTTTGTCTGGGCCCAGCAGTGCGTGGAGAGGAAAGGAAAAGGAAGAGGAAGAGGTTTAGCATAAATCAAGCGGGGTTTTGAAAAGTTAGTGTATTGTAGAGAGAAGCGTGATTGACTTACCTGACTTTTGGTTAGTTAGTTTGCATAGGATAGATTTTTTTTTTTTTGCTTTGAAGAGTCGAAAAGTAATGTATTGCCGATTTTTTTTTGGGGGGGGATGTGTTTTGTTTTGTTTTTTTATTTAAGATTCCATTGGATTATTTACGTGAAAGTTAGCCATGTTTATTTAGTGTGAGGGAGTGAGTGATTTAGTAAGAGTGCAGGTCAGGTCAGGTCAGGTCGGGGTAATCGCTCTTGATCAAAGCCAATGAGGAAGGGATGTAATTAATGGGCCTCTGCATTAATTAGTCAAGCGGCAAGTTCGTTTGTCACTTAATGTCTGCGTTCAGATTGTCATCCCGCCCTCTCTCATTCCCTCCCTTCTAAACAGCACCCAACACCTGTCTCCCACACGCCCACTGCATCTACACGCCGTCAGCTTTCGGGCGTGTGAAGGCGTGTCGCTTCGTCTTACTAACGCCCCGTCAATCTGTGGTCCAAGTCGCTGTTCACGCCCGCCCCGCGCCGCCCACTTGGAAGTATTATTGAAGTGATTGAAAAAGTGGATGACAGTTAAGAACATTTTGACATTCTTTACTGTTTGAAAGAAGTAATGCAACACGGAATAATTATATCTTATTTATACGAACCACAGAACATGATTATCGGTTTTTCTTTGTGGTTTTGAGTGTTACTTGGACTTTATACAAGGTTAGAGCGGCGGAGGGCGGGGAGCAGCCCTTACGCCCTTACCCTCCCATCCCGCGGCACTAGAGCCATAAGGGCAGACATAACAACGATGATGCAACAACCACAAGGATGACAATCACGTCTAAAAATTAAAAAAAAGCCGAGTCTCTATTTTAACTTGATGGTGTCTCTTTATCTACGAACGCATGGTGGGGGGGATGATCCTAGGAGTCATGTCCTAGGGGTACGGCAGGACTGGAAGGACATGGCGGACTCTAAGAGAAGGGTGTTATGGTGACTAAGCAGTCAGCCAGTCCATGCGTAGAGCGCGTGGGTCTCCGACGGGCCGAAGTACCTTTTGGCTGTCCCCGAAGTAGTAATAATCACGCACCTTCTCAGCCACATAATCCTTCTTTCGGTTGGTGAAACCATAGGTAGAGAAGAAGGAAGAACCGGTTTCTACCTTGGAGTAGGGCTTCTTGTCGGAGGGGCCGCCGTAGACAGTGTCTGGTTCCTCCCACTTGGTGGCTGAGTACTTGTTGGCACGGTAGGAGGTGTCTGGCATCACTGGAGACACAAGGCTTGTTAGTCGGGCTCAACAGGTTACGTGGTGGTGCCCTAGTGCCTGGGGCCCCCCGCTCCCCTATCTACCTTGAATCTTAGCTAATTACACCTCACCTGTTCCTTCCCTTAGGCACTATGACGCAGCAACAAAATATTTATACTGCAACAATTCGTTAATTAAGTCTCCACTACCGTGTGTAGGCAGAGGATGACTTGACAAGGAATACCTGACACTAGCTACCCCCAGGCTGGCTTCAACTGATCATCATTAACTCTGATTAATTAAGTTATTTAATTACCAGATTCAAAACTCCAATTTTATCATTATTTTGTACGAAAAGAACATTACTCACCTGGCTGGAAGGACCTGCTTGAGGCCTCCCAGCGGACGAGACACAGAGGGGAACACACTTACTACTTACATTATTGACATTCTTGACATGATCACCACCTGGCCGCCGCTTGGGAGCCGAGCAGAGTATTATCTCACCTCATTCAATACAATACCATTAAACTCCCTTAATAAAAGAAGAAAAAAACTACTGTCCAGGTGAAAAGAGAAAAATGGTTTTGAAATGGCTTGAAAATGTATATTCCCTCCCAGAATAAATTAAAATGTTTATTAGTCAGACATGAATATTTCCGTTTAATTAAAGTCCAGCGTTTCCCAAGCGGGCCAGATTTATACTGGGGGGGGGATCTGTCTTTTTTAATGGAATTCTATAAACGGTGTGAGTACCATTGATCTACTTACGTGTTTGTTTGTTAGGTACTGTGCACGTGCTGAGACAGACTGAGGGGGGGGGTGATGCTGGTATAGTATAGTAGAGGAAAGATCCGTGTGTGTGTGTGTGTGTGTGTGTGTGTGCGCGAACAAATATCATCAGCGGCAATAAAGGGCATCTAAGGGGTGGGTCGTCACACTTTATGGCGGCAAATAAGACTGTGGCGGTGACGTGAGTGTTCCCTTGGGCTTCATTAACTCCTCCCCCGCCCCCCCCTGCACTCCCCCCTTGCCTCCACACCTCTCTCCCTTCCTCCCTCCCTCTCTTCCTCCCTGACCTTTCTCTTAGTTAATGAGCCGCATCGTCCCGTCACTCACAAACAAACACAGAAAGAAAAAAAACATCTAATAAATAATGATAATAAAACTACACCCACCACCTCATTACTGTATCTTCTCCTACACTCCCTCTGTCCGCCATCTTTGTTTGTGTTCCAGTCCCCGGAGTGAAGTAATGAGGTTAGTGTAATGTTTAATGAGTGGGCGTTGTGTGGGCTGGGTTGGGTTGGGTTGGGTTAGGTTCGTTGTGTTAATGGTGCACACAGCCTATATAGTGGTCCTATAAGCCGACTACAGGCGCCTAGGACCTATCACTGACCTACTCCTACTCCCTACTCCTCCTCCTATTCCTCCTCTTCTTTCTCCTCTTCTTCTTCTTTACCCAACCTTTCCAGCCCTGAACTCTCTCCATGATTTCCTTTTTATTTTATTTTTTACATTTTCCTGTGTTTGATGTTTATCTAGTGTATTTTTTTTCTTCCCTGTGCATGTTTTCAGCAAGAGTATTCAGTGTTTGCTCTGTGTAATGCCTGGGCGAAGGTGTAATCAGTGATCGTTTAAGGCATTTCATTCGTCAAGGTAATTGGGACTTTGCAGTGAGTTATCTAGAGTAAAGATTGAAGTTCCTAATGGGTTAATAGATCGCCTTTATTGCCGGATTAATGAAATAGGTAGGAAATGTGTCTTTTAGGAAAGTTTTGGTGTTGAAAGTCATTGTGGTGTAATTCTACAATGTGTGTGTGTGTATGTGTGTGTGTAAGTGGGTGTGTAACTGTGTCTGTATTGAAACACAAGGAATATGAAACACACACACACACACACAAGTAAGAGCACAAGCACAAGCCACCATCATAATAACAATAACATGCAACAATAACACACACACACACACACACACACACACACACACACACACACACACACACACACACACACACACACACACACACACACACACACACACTGACCACATAGTTAATACTGACAACACACGATACATTACAACAACATCGACAAATTCATCTCGTTTCAGGCAACCCAACACCATGCTATTCACGAGTCAAACATTACTTTACAGGCTACACATCGGGGTTCAGGAATAACTGAGTGTGTAAGGCCATAAAATAATGTTAAAAAAGGTCCAACGGAATAACAATGTGGCTTTGTGGGTTGCAGAGCGTCGAAAACCCTTTGATTACAGACCCGACAAAGGCTCTGTAGGAATGTACTGTTTTGGCTTCCAGTAATCTGTAAATACCAAGGAATGAGTGATAAAAAAAGGAACTAAGAGATGAATAGGACAGATTTTTTGGGTTAAGTGAAAAAGGTTTTGGGAAATTTATGGAAGAGGAGAATGGAAAGATGAATGTAAAATGTTTTCTAATAGCTAAGTTAGGAACTAAAGACATAGAAACATTTATACTAATGAAGGAAAATTGTGATGTTTTCTTATGTGTTTTGAAATGCAACTAAAAATGATCAGAATGCTAACAAGGATTAGAAGGAGAGAGGAGAGGAGAGGAGAGAAGGGAAGAGAAAGGAGAGGAGATGAGAGAAGAGAATGAATAGAGAGTAAACATAGTGAGGATTTAACATTCAAATAACAGGTTTCATTGTTCTTACGATTCCTTTATCTAACATGAATCCCTTTGTTCATATTATAGGGATGTGAGTTTAATAATTATTTAAGTGCTTTTCCGTGTAAGCATATGTTGATTGTTATTATAATATATATTTAAATTTTCCTCCAGGTCTGTCGCTGTATGTGTCTTTCTGTCTCTCTTTCTGTCTATCTGTCTGTCTGTCTACTTGTATATACATATGCATACACTAACACTGTACTTTTATTGACTGTTACAGGAATCGTAGGAACATTCTTAGCTAAAAGGAATACTGAATCTAGACACTAAATTGTGAATATATAATCAAATCTTAAAAATACGTGTGTGTTTTGTATATTTTGGGGACGTGACTATAATTCTGCTACGAGCCAATTGTGTTCCTAAGTATGTGCTGCAGGAGACGACTAAGAACACACTAAACATAAAGTAGGGTTGCTAGGATCTACAATGTCACTCAGGAACCTTCAGTAAATAACATTGAGGATTCTTAACTCGAGGGAAACATGAATGCTTATTAGTTGAGGGTTTACAATCAACTCTCAAACCAATTTCTAATCACCAATCACCTACAGGGATGAGGAATTTTATACTAGATATCCAAACAATTATATAGAGGCATTTTTTTATACTAATTTAGAAGGAATGGGTGATTAAAGAAGAACATATGAGGGAGAGGGAGAAAAAAAATGGGATGGCTAGATAAAGACTATTTTTTTTTCAGTCAAACGTAATAAAACGATGCAAAGGGACTAACCGGATCCGGCAGATTCGTATAAGCGGGACTTAGGATATTCTGGAATTAAGGAGGAACCAAATAAAATATAAAGAATAAACATAACGTCAAAAAAAACCTTCAGGTGTTGATTGGGGAAAAATGGGAGAAAATTTTTGGGTGGAACCATTTAAAATTTGAATATTAAAAAGCGAGAAAATAAAATATAAGCAAGCAAAGGAAATACAACAAAGGAGAGGGATAAAAATAAATGCAGGGGGGGGGGATAGGAAAAAAATAAATACATGTATAAACATATATATACATTATTCATCATTAGTAGGAGAAAAAAGAACAAAAGATAAAAGGGGATAAAATACAAAGCAAAATATAATAATAATAATAACAATAATAAAAATAATAATAATAATAATAATAATAATAATAAAGCCCAAATCATTGTTAGGAATTGGGTTTTGTGGACTTATAAGGGTGGAAGAAATACTTTATACCAGGGAGTGACATGGGTACACACAGGTAAATGCTTTTCCTGCCTCTAAATACTGAGACAGGTGAGACGTGGAACAGTACAGCAACGAGCAGATAACACGCGGGCAGTAGACGGGCGTTGAGGTACCGTGGGCGTTCAAATGGGCGTGATAGGAACGAGAGAGAGAGAGAGAGAGAGAGAGAGAGAGAGAGAGAGAGAGAGAGAGAGAGAGAGAGAGAGAGAGAGAGAGAGAGAGAGAGAGAGAGAGAGAGAGTGTGTGTGTGTGTGTCCCTGCATCGTGCAAGTGACATGTGATTGATCGAAAGTTTATTGCATTCTAGACTCAGATTGATGAGTGTGCCGCGGAGGTAAATTATCGACTTACCTAACTTGTATAAATTGCTTTTCAAAATGTGACTCATTATTTTCCACGAGTAACTGAGCGAAACGACCGCGAGAGGGCACTGGCGGAATGGTGCTGAGAGACGCGAACCGACACACACACCGAGATAGACAGACAAACAGGTAGAGAGATAGATAAACAAACCTAGTGTGTTAGAAATAGAGTAACTGTTTGAACACTTACTTCCTCCAAGGTCAGTGCGTGATGGTGGTCGCCTAACTCCCTTACTTCAGGATCAGACGAAGACATGAAGGACATAAAGCAGAGGATTTAACTCGTGGTTGTTGGTTTTTTTTTTTTGTCTGCTTCCAAAAGTTAGTTCTTGGAGACTTTGTGATCACTTTGACTCCTTGCCTGACACACTTTTAAAACTTGACTTTGGCTCTACGAAGGAACACTTATAAAACCCACACACTTTTCTGACCCTTTTTCGATTTTGGATTTGTTTAGTATTACTTATTTCTTACACCAAGTGGAAGATTAATTAGTTTTTTTTTTCCGAAACACCGATTTTAATATTTTTTCTCCCGTAGATTTGAGAGAAAAATAAAAAATTGAAACACAAGATCACAAGGTCATTAGTTGGACCCGAAGCTAAGTTTTTTGCACTCTGGACACGAGGTTGCTGGAGAGAGGGAGTCGTGGTTGTGAGTGTAGGGTTGGAGGGAGGGAGGAAGAAAGGAGGGAAGGGTGGAGGCGTGAGCAGCGGCGGCGCGTGGTGTGATGGTGGCCGTCTGGTGGCGACAAGTGGGGAGGGAGGCATTATTCCCTCCTTCTCTCCAACCACCCCTCTCCTTTCCTCCCTCCATGCCTACCCTCACCTCACCTCACACCTCTCACTTCCCTTACACTTCTCACTCACTGACACCACCACCACCACTGCTATCAACACCACCACTGTCCTTTCTTCCCCTCTTCCCTTGCCTTTCCTCGCCTTTCCCTCCCAAACTGCATTATTATTCCCCTCATACATAACTACCACCATCACCACTACAAACATCACCACTACCACTATTTGTTATCACCACCACTACCACTGCTACTTTATTGCCTCTTATCAACTATAACTCTGCCTCCCGCCCCTTGCCCTCCTCTTGATATTATCGTTTTCATTGTCCTTCTCCAAACAGGAACATGTGCCCCGAATGTGTAATAACCTGATAAGAACAACACTCACATAACAGTGTGAAAAAGCTGACTATAACGTTATTATTATTATTATTATTGTTATTATTATTATTATAGTCATTGTCATCGCCATTACTACCATCATTTATCATTATCCTAAATAAGTATATTCATTGTCATATTATTTCTCAATTTCCCACGTGACCTTTACGACTACCACCACCACCACCACCACTGTTCTATAATAACGTTATGAATAATTACCAGAATATTTCAAAACGCAATTAACAAAATAGCAACAGAAATCATGATGATAACAACAACAAAAACAACATCACCAACAACAACAACAACGACGGCGAAGCAGCGGCCACGAGATTTACATTCACTTCCAAATAAAAAAAACAATACACGAAACTTGAAATAACGAAAATACGAAGCACATGAGGACACAAAACGACCAAGGCGAGCTAGACACAACATAACACTTTTCTTCGAGGTGCGTGGGGATGACACAGAGAGGGACAACAAAACGTCATCAGAATCATGCACGAACGTCACGGGTGTTTAACGTCACCTCAGCATGCACATGAGAGGGGAGGTCACACAGTATGCATTGAACACTTAACAAGACTGACCATTGTCCATGACGCTGCCTTCCTCACCATCCTCACCATTAACACCACTCATGCACACCACACCCCTCGACCCGTCTTTGTTTGCATACTTACGTCTTCTCAATTGCGTCTCTGTAAGGAAAAATTTAACGAGAGTCTGAGTATGTGGGAAAAATAGAGGATTGGTTGCCTAGCTTTTGTCGTAATAAGCTAATTATACGAGGCATGCAATCACTGTCTTCTATCTGTCAATTGGCTGTTTGATGCAGTGATAAAGCTTTTCACTCTAATGAAAGCCAAAGTAAACAGGAGATGCAACATTGGGTTCAGTGAATCTCTGTACTTGAACCAGAGTTTTTGGATTCACTCAACGCCAATGTCACACAAGAGATATTTCACTGACGAAAGGTCTTGTATAGAAGTGAAGTTTATACTATTTCAAAACAGAAGTGAGTATAATCATTAAGAAAAACTATTTGTATCTTCTAATCTACCCTGAAAAAATCTACTTTATGTTTCAAAGTTAATGTAGAAATAGTGGAGCTAAACACTACTAGAAAAAGAAACACCACATCATCCCTGGAAGGAGTGGGTGTTGTGGTGTCGCTAGAATACGCCAAGAGTCCTTACTGTTCCCTGCACAGGCGTAACATGGCCGGGACGGAACCGCGACCCACCGACGGAGGAGGGAGACAATACAAAAAGAAGAGGAAGGACAATCAAGAAGAGACAACAGGAGTGCATGAATCAACAGATATTCTACGGAACTCCATCGCCATAAGGATGTTTTCGTAGTCATAAGAAAGAAAATAGAATCCTCGAAAAATCGGTCCGTGCCCTTACAAGCAAATTCAGCCACAGCAAGCCAATCGAACATGTCAAGGCGTTCACAAGGGACCGGAAATGGAATCGGAAACTCGAAGTAGTTCCTGATCTCGAAAAAATAGTAAAAAATATAGTTATGCAGAGAGCGTGAAGGCGTTAATGAAGGCGGTGCTGCATGGTAATGGCGTGTTAAGGTGACTCTTCTATGCCAACGTAGAGAGAATCGTATCAGTGTTGAAGCTTGAGATCGCCAGTAGGTAGAAAAAAAACACTATATAAGAATGTGTTAGGCGTTAATATTGCGGAAAGAGCGAAGAATACGTATAGCAGCAGAATTTTGGCGTTACTAAGAAGATGAAGCTTAATGCTGGCGTTTGAAGCTGCCAAATTTACTCACCGTGGGACTTCACACCCTCAGTAGGATCTCACAGGAAGGTCCCGCTGCCTTATCGAGAACGAATAAGACCAAAAAAACTGAGACCAAGACCCGGAAAGTTTGTATGTTTCTAATAACGTATAATCTACTTACTGGTCTTGATATGCAATGGGCCAGGCTCTCGGTACGTCTTGAGGTATTTGTCGAACTGGTCTGGGTTAAGGGTTGTGTTGAAGAACTCATGGATGCGGTTGGAGAGACGGTCCTTCAAGATCAGTTTCTCTTTTTCTTTCACTGACGAGTTGGAAGGAGCCGAGGGAGCAGTGAGTATTGTGCCGTGTTACTCTTGTCGCTGTGTTAGTGTGTGTCTCTCTGTGTGTGTGTGTGTGTGTTCTTGGTGTGAGTTTAAAGAAAGTCTCGTGCATGAAGTGTGTTTTATCTATGTAGTGAAACGAAGATACGTAATTATATATCTCCTATCAGTGATTTTTGGTGGAATAAGTAATGATGTGATATAAATGTAAACTGATACCTAATGGGAGGATCGAAATATGAATATGGATTACGTGGAAAAGTAAAATGGCGAAGTGTGAATCAGAATGAGGTTGAATTCTATGAGTTTGGAAAGGATTTTAGTGCATAGGACTGTATGGATGTATGGGTGTATGTGGTGGCAGGGTTTACAGAGCCACTGGAAGGGTGAATAATGAATTTTTAAAGGCGTTAATAAGAAGTGAGTCGATATACTTATAGTGAGTCCACAAAACCTAGGGAGTGAGTGAGGCCGCTGCTCCCTTCCTGTCGGGGCTGAGTAAAAGTGATTGGAGGAAATACTGAAACTGTTTTTGTTTGTTTTGTTTTATGAGTGTGTCCACCGTTATTGCGGCCTGACGTGAGGGGACATGATAAACGTGACGGCTATAAACACCACCAGAGGGCCAGAGGAAAAAAACAAAGGTATTGGAGCCTCATAACGGGGGACGGTGACCTCTTCAAAGGGCAACTGGTGCAATATTGTTTAAAGGTTAACCAGAGAGCACCGGGAGAAGGGCTCGAACCGGAAGAGGTGAGGGACGTGAGAAATGATGATAATGATGATGATGATGGTGATGGTGATGATGTTTTTATTGTGTGCTTGTGTTTTATAGTGTTGCTGATTAGTAATTTGTTCTATGAGTAATATATTTCATGTCCTTATAAATTTGGGTATAGAATATAAATCTTTTTAACTCTATATAAGTGAGGTTGGAATATAAGTTTTCACAATAGAGATGAAGGGGAGTGTGTCAGAGGTGATGGTGGTGTGTGGAGGTTGTGGTGGTGGTGTGTGGTGGGTGTGATGGGCCGCTCCTGTGTGGTGGTGATGATGGTGGTGGAGGCCGCCCAGGTGGTGGTAGTGGTGGTGCATCCGTGTGTGGTGGTGAGTGCTTTGGTTACAGAGTTGCATTAGTTTCCTCAGCTTAGCGGCGTCAATCCATGCAGCACTGGAATGGTTTACGGCGTTCTTGTTGTATTAGTAATTAAAGAATCCATTTACCTTTTGTTTTCAGTAGACTAAAGCAACTCAAAATAAATAAAAAACAGACCGAGGCAGGAAGGAAGGAAGGAAGGAAGGTGTTGTTGCAGTCGTGCTTGATTAGTGAAAGAATTTAGAACTTGCATCGGAATTGTGTCCTCGCCTTTGAGGGACGCGCGCCCTTCCCTTCCCTTCGCATCTCGTGACCCAAGATTTCAAGGGTCATTTTCTGCCACGTTGCGCCACGCTCTCTTATCTGCTCGTTGCTGCCGCACCTGGATCAAGATGTCTAGTAATTTTGCCTCAATATATTTGTGGATTCTATATCTTTCTTCCGGGAAATATATATATCTTTGGTTTTTGTGATTTTATTTTGCAATCTATGTAACGGAAGCTTCATTGATAACCTACAAAATGGGGAATATATATAACGACTTAATGACAAATATATATATGGTTTGGGAGTATAGTGTGTCTGGTTTCCTGCAGCTTCCGTTTTCTGTTGAGTCTCATTGAGGGGAGACTTGAGACTTACCAGCGGCGGTGCGAGTGGTCTTGTAGTGGCTGAGGCACTGGATCCTGAGGTTGTCCTTTATGTGATCATCCTCAGGGTAGTAACGCTGTCTGCGGGAGGCCAGTTTGGGAAGCTCCGAGTAATCCATAGCTGTCAAATAGTCCCCTGGAGTTGGTTTCTGGTACTCGTGTTGGGGGGCTTAGAGCAGTGTTTTGTTGGGGGGTGGGGGGGGGGTCACGTAAGTCGCAAGTCACAGTCACAGCTGATGTGGACACGTGTACGGCTCTCTCACTCTGACTCACAGTGGGCGGCGGCTGTGTGTGTGTGTGCGTGTGTGTGTGTGTGTGTGTGTCTGTGTGTAGGTGGAAGCCACACACCCACTCACAACGCACTCTGGAGCTCAGGTGTAGCAGGTAAGGGTGGCTGTGGTCCGGGGGTGAGGTGGGGCTGCTTGAAAAGGGGCTGTGATGAGGGAAGGGGAGGTGTGTTGGGAGGCGTGGCGGCCCCTTGAAAATACACACGAGGAATTTTTTTGTTTTTTTTTAATCTTTATTTGTCGGTCGTGAAATTTGTTCGATATGACCTTGATGAACTCTGGTTAACGGGACGTGTGTTTCTGCCTTGTTCCTCCTGCGTGTGAACCGTGAGTGTGTTCGTGTGTCGGGAATCATCGTGTTTTAGAAATTTAGTTAAGTTACGGCAGCGTGTGTCTGTCTAGCTGTGGTTTATTGCTATTATTATTATCATTATCATCATTATTATTATTATCATTAATATTATTATTATTATTAATATCCTTTTTATTTATTTTCTTTGTATTGATTTATTTTATTTATTTATGTACTTATTTATTTATGTATTTGTTTATTTGTTGATTTATTTTAGTATCATTATTATTATTTAACCTTAGCTTAGGTTTACATAGTCTGTAGCCTCGACGTGTGGCCTCAAACCCAGGCTGAGACGCACCCTCGCCTGGGCACCGCGGGGACTGCATGCGGTAGTGACAGTCCTGCCATTGGAACAGGTTGGCAGTAAGATGGATAACTCGGGTGCCGAGTTATCATTATATTCGCGTTCATTTATCGATATCTCTTTATTTATTGATTCATTTATTTATTTTTAGTTATGTTAGTTGCGTATCGCTTTAGTGGTGTTAATAAATGCCTTTATTGAAGTGCCCCTTACCGTGACGGGCTCAGTGACGGTGAGCTGGGCTGAGGCTTAGTGACGGGGGGTTACGGCGGCTCAAGACAGGCCTAAACCTTGTCTCTACCACGACGATCAAGTTAGTTTTTGATTAATTAGTAATAAAGAATTAGTTTGAATTATCGTTACAGAACGTTGAAGGTGAAACAAAAAATAAATATGAATTAAGAACGTGAGTATTGTCAGTCTAGAGGAGTGTGATGTTCTCCAGCTGGTTAGGTTAGTACGTGAGGGAGAAGGAACCTTTAAACTTTCAGGCTCAGGGATCAGAGCTGCTCGTGGAGGGACCGTGACACGCCAGCCAGACGGGGCGTGTGTCAGGGCGAGGGACAAGGGATCATCATAACGAGGAGAGTGTCAAGGGGTAGGGGGCAGGGTAGCATCATCATCTTTGTAATGCATTAGAGGAGGGTCTGTACAGCGCCCCGGTGAAGAGTGACATGGAGGGAGGGAGGGAGGGAGGGAGGAGTTTCTCGTTGTATTTGATATTAACTTTAAAGGCGATGGGCGTGAGGCGTGAGGTTGGTCAGGAACAGCTCTGGTATAGGCCACCGGTTGTGAGTTGAAGTTGTATGTGACACGCACACGCACACGCACACTGGCACTCATGCACACACGCACATACACGCACTTACACGCGTATGCATACACACACTTTATTGCACACTCACAAATACAAACCATTAACGTTCATGCTTTAGGATGTTATATCGTCTACATTCACATTAGGTCCCAAAAACACACATGCATTCATCTCTGCTGCAGCCTCAGACGCTCCTCTTCGCCTCACCAAACACTCTCTTACGCCAGGATGAAATAAAAGAAAAGAAAATAATAAAATTGGTGTCAGTTTACGTTAATGGAGCGTCAGCATACGTGTCGTGCACCAGTCTGTTTGCACACCGCTAGTGGCGGGAAGCAGCAATGTGGCGTTAGCACAGGGTAGTCAAGGTGGTGTGATTGTGTGTGTGAGTCTCCCCCAAGCCTCCGAGGGCCGCTGCGTCCCCGAGTCATGGGCGAGGGAAGCGCCGGCGGCCCTCGAGAGCTGCCTGAAGGGAGTCACCCGTCTGTGCCAGAAGAGCAAGGCAAGACAAGCAAAGAATCCTTGACTTTATATACACTACTTTGCCGTAATTAATATTTTTTTTTTGGTTAATATGGCTTGACAGCAGTGATCGTTAAGATGAATTATAAGTAAAAAGTGAGTAGAAGTTAGAGAAAACAACACGATTTGATCTTTCTTTGTCGTCTTATCATTGACCAAAGATTATTAAACGACAGACAAAAAGTTGATGACTGATTTAAGCGAATCATGACAGCAAACACGACTCTGGGACAGTCGGGTGTGTGTGTATGCACGTATATATATCTGTGTGTACGTGTGTGTGTATGAGTGTGACTGAGAAACATTGCTGAGAGGTAGAGAGGATACAGATAGGAGGAATAGGGACCTACCGGGGTCTTTTAGAGGTTCCAAGGCCTCTGCCCTGCACTGAGCCGCCACATATTCGGGGTCTTCAAGAGGGTAACGAAGCAGGGCGCGGCGCTTCCACACGGGAGGGCCGCCAGGCAACTCAACACGGCGGACCACGTGTCTGGGTCCTGAGTACCCAGCCTCGGGCGTTATTACTCCGCCTCACCACACTCCACACCCGATGCTCCACTCACACGCATCCACTCCTTTCATACTCATTCATCCAGTCACTCAGTCAGGGGGTCAAGAGGTAATTAAGGTGTAGGGTGTAGAGAGAGAATGGTAAACAGGTAAGGGGATTAACATGGCATTATTTACATCACATGTATATATAGTAATAGATAAGACTATATTTATGGATATCTTATTTAACTTCTTGTTCTTTTAAGAGATCATTGTAAATTCTTCATATTAAAAGACAAAATTGTTTTTTTATTTATGTATATAGATAGTAATGATTATGGCTTTTTCCAGAGTTCATAAAGACATTTAAGTATAGAAAATTTATGGCTGCAAAAAAAATAAAAGTCTTATATTATGTCGTACTTGTGGTAGTCGAGGACACCTGTGTTTGACGTCACAGATTAAACATAAATATAAAGATAAAACTATTACACAAAAGTTAACTATATTGATCTGAGGGAAATTAAACTTATGGTGCTGAATTTCAAGTGGGAAAACAAAATGTAGATTCAGTACTTAGCAAACTCAAGGGACAACAATTATATATATTCATGAAGTTGAGAAGAAAAGTAATAATGAGTAAAGTAACTCCATAACAAGGACAGGCTTCATGATGCTCACCGGCGGAGCTGTACTTCTTGTCCTCGGGGGCGGCGGCGATGGCGAGGGGCCTGAGGGAGAGAAGTCCTTAGTTCCATGTTGTGTATTCTCCCTTTCCCATACTCTCCCTTTCCTTCCTTCCCGACCCTTACCTCCCTTTCCTTCCCTCCTTCCCTTGCCTGTATGTTATCCTTGCCTTCCTTCTCGCTTCCCTCCTCGTCCCTATCCTCCCTCCTATCCTCTTTCCTCCCTCATCCCTTCCCCTTCCTTTCCTCCTTTATCTGGATTCCTGTCTGGCAGCCGTCCTCCCCACGCCTCCCTTTTTAATAACACTCCCGTAATTTGAAACCTGCTATGAAAGGGGTGTAATTAGGTTTGTTAATTACGTTCCAACTCATCGTATGCAAGCACATGAAATAACCTTTTCTTTATTACTCTTTGGAATAAGAAAATGTACCTCACGCTTATAGTTGGATTATCGATGGCATCATTACTGTCGTTTTTTTATCAATTGCTCGTCTATAATAGATTCCCCTGCCAAGTATGAAGCCTCGAGGTTGTTCGTATACTTAATGGTCTCATTAGTTCACTTTTACTCCACCGCTTCGCCTCGTGTGCCTTACATCAACGAGAAGGGATGTTCATGGCCTTGTCTATCAGGTGGAAAGTAAACAAGGTCAACAAGGTCACAAGGCTGAAGGGTGACGGACACGTGAGGGTGATGCCAAGAAGCCACGCGCGAGGCTCAGCAGGAAGGTTATCATCACGCCGTGGCTCAGACCGCCGTGGCCTTGCTGCACGCGTCCCCTACGTTCCACATTGGCTTCCTATTGAGTGATTTGATGCAGATGCAATGGGAATGCAATGAGAAGCAAGTGTAAAGACGCAAACAAGTATTCATAAGGATGTTGCAGTTGATAGTCGGCGGTAGATGGTCTGAGCCTTGGCCTAACCTTCTTAATATCCTTCTAAACACCAGCCTTTGAGTCTCAGATAAGTGAAAGTCTTTTAAGAGAATCAGACATGTTCCTATAGATGTGTACAGTTACCCTTCCTTGACGCTACGGTGCAATACTCACTTCTTGGTGATGGTGGTAGCAGAGCGCTCTGGTATGACGATCTCGGGTACGGGGCCGGTGGGGTCCAGGGAGTAGGCGAGGGATTTAAGGCGGTGGCGCATGTTCTCGACAGTGTCATGGAGCATCTGTGGTTCAGAAAGCCTTGGATAACGGCGCCCCAAGCGATTCAAACGCGACTCTGCCTCAGTCTCCCCCGGTTGGTCCTCATACCGGGGGTAAGCATGTGTCTTCACCTTTCCCAACGGACGCTCGTACGTGGGCATCAGGAGGTCGCTGTCGTCTTCCTCGGTGGTTATTGCTCTTCTTGTTGTTCTTGTTGTTGGAAGTGCTGCCTGTTGGTGTTAGTAGTTAGTGGCAGCAACTAAACTAATAAGGGCCACTAGCAGCTCAGCAAGTATCATGCTGAGTCTGGTCCTCGCCTTGCCGCGGCCAGACCAACTACAACATGTCATAAGTCAAGTCCAGAGAAACACATGTCTTGAAATTATTATTGTCGGCGCCTCTCCCTCTCTCCAGCCAAACGCCTCCAGCTGACGAGGCATTTCCCAGACCAGGGAAAAATTATTAATGGCTCCCAAGACACCATGATGAAGAGTGGAAGAAAGGCCTCCTCGGCGCCCCACAGATAAGCAGCTTCACCAATAGATGCTTTAAAGGCGAGGTTACTTTAAAGTCTAATTACACTAAGTTTATAAAGTTTGTAAAGTCATGATAATTATGAACCAAATTAAGATAAGACATGAAGTAACATTATGTCCAGTCATGAGCTGTAAGAACTTCATTATTGGTACTAATGTCAAACACATATTCCACCTGCGAAGAGAGATGTTAGGCATTAGGTGATGTTTTATAAGGGAAGGGAAGGGAAGGGAAGGGAAGGGAAGGGAAGGGAAGGAGGACGCGGCATCCACACAGGAATGACTAATGACACCACAGGGAGAATGTTGTTGTTCTTATCTATGTTTCCTTTTGTGTGTGTGAGTGTGTGTTTGTTTTTGTCTGTGTCAGTCTGTCTGTCCGTCTGTCCGTCTGTCCGTCTGTCCGTCCGTCCGTCTTTTTCGTACAGAATCATTTATCTTTAATATATAATGTCTTGTGTATCAAATGTTGTGCAGTGTTGGGGTTGACTCAGCCTGGTGGAGGGTGGGGGTGGGTAAGGGGGACTGTCCATGCTGATAACCAGACCAAAGGGAGCGAGGGAGGGGAAGGGAATCAAAGGGAAGGGAAGGGAAGGGAAGGTAAATAAAAAAAAATGGTAAACGAGCATTCGGAAAGTGGTCTTTAACACCTAAATTAAAAAATAAGAAAAAATAAATTCAAACAAAAATTTACTATAGCTTTCAAATGATAACTAAACAAGGGACGATGCAATAAGTGTTATGAACTAGTGCAAATCACACAAAAAACTCAATATGCACCGAAATCAATTGAATAAAACCAAAGAAGATGCAAAGAAGTCGAGGTTAAATAATAATTGGGAGGAAGAACATGGTTAGGCAACACATAAATAAATAAATGTTATGATAAGTAATAAAAACAAAAACAAAAAATTCATTGAAGCTGGAAAAGTAATGATTAATATTTTTTTTTCTAAAGCAATTCAAAAACACAAATAAAAACAATAATCAATTAACACAAAAAATAAAAAATTCAGTCACATTTGAGGAAGCGACTAAAAAATAAAACAGAAATAAATAACAATAACCAAATAAACTGAAATCATAAATGGGAATAAAACTAAAAAAATAAATAAATAAATAAAAACTTAATAGACTATAACAATTGTCACATTTGTATTATGTTTCTTGTGACTGGTGTTAGCAGGTGGCAGCCAACAGGTGTAGCAGGTGTCAGTGGTGCCAGGTGTTAAAAATGTGACCATGTATGTGGCCAAGTGTTAATGTGGCAAGATGTTAAAAATGTGACCAGATGTTAATGTAGACAGGTGTTAAAAATGTGACCAGGTATTAATGTGACCAGGTATTAATGTGGACAGGTGTTAAGGTGATCAGGTGTTAAAAATATGACCAGGTATTTTGCCAGGTGTTAAAAATGTGACCAGGTGTTTAAAATGTGACCAGGTATTAATGTGGACAGGTGTTAAAAATGTGGCCAGGTGTTAATGTGACCAGGTGTTAATGTGACCAATTTTCTAAGTCATCAGGCGTGTGGAATATCATGTTACCCTTTCTTAATATAGTGTTACCCTTTGTAAGAACATTGCGCAGCCCATTAGTGTGTGTGAGTCTTGCTGTTCACTCCATGTCAGTTTTTTTCTTAAGATGAGTTAGTGTGAAAACCTTGGTGGTAAAATTATGCTGATTGGCTTGCGTTGGCAGTGTGTTTTATGAGCTGCCGAGTGGAAGGGAGAGAGATAAGAGACGTAAAGAGTATGTGTGAGGGAGGGCAACAGATAACAGAGGAGTTGGCTTACATAGTGGTGAGATAAGACTGATAATGAAAGGAGAATTGATACGATGATGATAAGCTGGAAAAGAATGACAAAAAAATGTGCTATTAATTTTGAATGAGGTGATTGGAATGGAGGAGATGATTCACATTTGATATAGAAAAAAGATAAAGCTTGATAAGAGAGAACGTCAAAGATAAGAAAAGGATAATGATTCTAAAACTACGAAGAATAATAATCTTTTAACAGTGATCATAAAACGTAGATACCATTCCACACTTATACTTCAAAAAAAACAAAAGAACAATATCACAGAAGGAATACGAAAGGATAGAAAATAAATAAAAAATCAGCTGTATCGCAAATCAAAAAAAATATAGGAAGAAAAATGTAGGAAAAAGATTAAACTCCCGCTGGAAATATTTAATCAAAGCTGAAAGTGAATCTTGGACGTAAAAATCCTCCAACTTGTTAATTTGAGGACTTGATGTTGACGAGGTAATGAGGGAAAATTAGGGCACTGAAGAACCTACTCGTATCAAGGTAGATAAGAGGTAATGCAAGAGAGAGAGAGAGAGAGAGAGAGAGAGAGAGAGAGAGAGAGAGGAGAGAGAGAGAGAGAGAGAGAGAGAGAGAGATTTGGAAAGGAGAAAAGAGACAGTATTTTTTCCCCTCCTATTTACAAACTCATGTATTTTATTAACAAAGCCTATAATGAATGATAAAAAATGAGCTACAAGACGCGATGCATGACTGAAAAGTTAATGTTAAGCCGAATTATAAAAGAAGAACGACAGCAACATGCATTTGACAGAACCGTGACACCCGCGCGCGATACCCAAACCAAAATGAGAAAGAGAGATAAAAAAATAGAAGAAAGAAAATATAATACTCTTTCTGCCGTGCTTTTATTAAGGTGAAATTTGCTTGCGGCTGGCGGGGTTATATTTTAGGCTTGAAGCAGCAGCGCATTCAGACGAGAGCAATAGAAGGCCTTACCGTCTGTCTGTCTTTCTCCGCCTCAGCCACACGTGGACGTCTTTTCATTAACACTAACTAACTTAAATCCATCCTATTCTTGACTCTTTATATACGTTTCAAGGTCGCTCAAAGAGAATATACATCAAGTTATAGTTAGTGACATAACCATCACCGGGGGAGTGAGAGGACGAGGTGTTAATTAGTTCATTTTTTTCTTATCATATTTGTGGTGAGGAAAATGCTGCCGCTGGTGGATGGATACATATATTACAGTAATGCTATTTTTTTTATTATACATTTGTGGTGTTGAAATATAATGATGATGCTGTTGGTGGTACATACATACATACAGTGGGTTATATTTGTACTTCCCTCCCTTCGCTTAATCTACTTAGAGTATTACAAAGAATTAATACTTTATTTATGGCACAGACTGGATCACTGATTAGTTTCCGAATAGCACTGTTGAGGTTAATAGTCCATTTCAACAGTCAAAACACCCTATCAAAAGGTTTTATCTTCGTTCTCAGCGGGTTTCGAAGGCTGGCGATAGATAAACAGGCTTATATAACCACGCCAGGTCATGTGTGTATGTGTGTGTGTGTGTGTGTGTGTGTGTGTGTGTGTGTGTGTTTGTTTGTTGTTGTTTGTTTGTTGGTGGCGGGGCGGCGGCGCGGCCCTGGGAGGCGAGGAAGTGGGTCATGACATGTGTTCCGATGACCGCTATTCCCTTCTTTTCAGTTGTAATGTTAAGGTTTATTGGCAACTTTACGATAAAAAGGGTTGGCTGATGGCATGCAACCCTCTCCTTTCTCCTCCTTACACCCACACACACAAGCGAACGGAAAGCTATTGAAACTAAAAGAAAAAAAGTATATATCAAATAAAATCATGATATATAGTTTTATTTTTCTTCGTTCAGTCTTGTTTTTTTAAGAGTACTAATAAATCCGTCATAGAAGGAAAAAAAGTAAGGAGGAGGAGAGGCAAGGCGACCCTAGCAAGGCTTATTTATTCCCCGGGGAAATAACGAGAAGGTGAGGAGAGGCAAGGCTACCTGGCTCCTCCTCCTCCCTCCTCCGCACTCCTGCTGGGATACTTGTAGCCGCCGAAGGACAGACTACCTAGGGAGTATAACGATCCGGGCTCAGTAACCTATTTTTAGTGCAGGCTTATGGATAACATTATATAAGTCTTTGTTGCAGCGAGGGTAAAGCATTTAATACTTCACTGCGTTTATTGGGAACATATTTATTTTATTTTTACAGCTGTTGTGAAGTAAAATGCGTAAGGAAATCAGTCTTTTTTTCATATTTATTTATTTGCTTATTATTGTTTTCATTGGTTTATTTTTTCCCTACCAAGGACTTAAATGGTGTTTTCCGCGGCGTTCATTTCCGTCTCTGGAGTTTTATTTTAAACCAGGAATGATTAAGGAACCCTAGACCTGAAATTACTGGGGAATCACACTTTTTTCTTTTCTTTCCTAAGCTTTGTGTCGATCAGCCAACCCACAAGTAAGAATAAACAACTGGAAAACCTCTTCATCTCATTCCCAGACTTGTACTTTGAACCAGACACGTGGGAGCCTGAGGAGGTTTTATATATTTAATCCAGTGTTGTCATAGTTACTCTTAAAAAAGGAGGAAAAGAAAAACGTCTCTTCTCCCAGTGCTCTTAACACCCTTAGCACGAACATCATAGAAACTTATGTGTTAAGTAAGAGCGCAAGAAGAATTTACGCTTTTGTGTGATATAATGTTCATGTCTTTTATTATATTAACTCTTCTTAAAGTAAAGTTATCGTCTAACATGGGAATTCAGCCTCTGTATTTATTGTGAGCCTATAATTTTGATTCTCCACACTATTAATCAAAAAGTAATTGTATATATATGAGAATCAATCGTTTAAGTCAGTTATAATTTAGTTTGATTATATTTCGTAGCGGATGTTTCGTGTTCGTCTCAACCCCAGTAAGTGAGTTGAGGTAATGAGAAGTTCCTTGGATGCCCACGCCCCTCAGAGGTATTATTAGACTTGTAACCAGAGCCTTGATCAGGGAAACGCCTCATGGTATTACAGAAACCATTGTCAGTGCCAGTCTGTTTTTAGCTGTTGTAATATTCAGTTTTTTTTATGTAGAATTTTAGAACTTTTAATATTTTTTTATAATGCGATGAATTTTCGAGTATATATTATTTTTTTTTCTTTTTTTCTTTTTTCTTCATATACATTCATAGATAGCGAGGGAAGGGAAGGGAAGGGAAGCAAAAATACTGTATTCGATGTTCTGTTATGGTTGTTTTTAATTTTTATTACACTACTTCACCAGACTACGCTATACATGCAACAAGACCATCACCGTCGTAGATATGCAGCAAAATCATCATAATCATCATCATCATCATCATCATTAATCATCACCACCACCACTCACAGTAATGCAGCAAAAATCCTCACCACAAAATCAGCAATTAAAACAACATTCCAATTAAATAATGAATTCTCTCTCTCTCTCTTTTTTTTTTCTCTCTCTCTCTTACTCTCTCACTCTCACTCTCTCTCACTCTCTCTCTCTCAGCCTCTCACTCTCCCGGTCACACCATTTAGGCGTAGATAGATGGGTAGTAACTGCTAATCATACACCGACAGCGGGCAGCCTCACTTACACCCGGGGTATAGGTTCTGTATGTGGTGATGACCTTCTTCGGGGTGGTGCTGATGGTCTGTTGGGGGAGTCAGGAAACACAAGGTTGAACAGCTATTGAGACACAGTTACACGCACGACACGATAGCTTGGGGTAGTAGTAGTAGTAGTAGAGGAAGGTGATGAAGAGGAACATGTACAGACACTAACCACGCCCTAACATGCCTCATTAAGACACTAGACATTCCTAAAACCTTGACGCAGAAGAAAGGAATTATAAAGTGTATATAAAGGCTAATTTTCACTCATTTCTATACATTCTTCGTGAACCAGGAAGTGTCTGACGAACAATTTGTATTCCTTCAAGACGCTTCAGTTCACGGATCATGTATTGAAACGGTGACTAGCTCGTGAGGAGGAGAAGCAATGAGGTGTAGTTGGCTCTGAGGTGTGTCTGGGCTGCCTCACAAACTCGACAAGGCAATGAGAGTGACAGGACCCTTAGCCGTGCCCATGTGACCCTCCCTCTAGGATAAGGTGTCAGGTTACCGTCACTCCCTCTCACTTGAACCCATGAATACACCGTAAGGAAAGGAGATGTAGTACAAGTGAAGGATAAGTAGACATTCCTATACTGCACTGATGAGGTTGTAAGATAGACATAGACGAAATAAGGAACTGTATATACATTCATGATATACAACAAGACTATACACCTACATACATATTCACGTACACAGTGACAGCAATAATCACGTACATACACATGAAGATGAGTCTACATCAACAAGACAATATAGAATGGAATTTCTTCGTATGATGATGATAATGAACAAGTGAGAGGAAGAAATTAAACAACACATAGGAATGAAAGATGAAAATGTGGATAGGAAAGACACACACAGGGAGAGAGTAGGCAGGAAATGTTGATAATATTTTCATAACTAGGTATAAGAATTTTTGGTTTGTGGGTGTTTGCTTATGTGTTTGTGTGTGTCAGTGTATGGGTGAGTTACGTACCTTGTCGCGGTAGTCTGTGTCGAGGTCGAGGGCGCGGGGGCGGTAGGTGGTTGTCAGGTAAGAGGAATCCATATCATCCAGGTAGTCATAACGGCTGAAGGGAGGAAGGTGTTAGGCGGGCGGGCCCTCACACTCCCCTCACACTCCCCTCACACTACCCTCACCTCTCCTTCCGTCACTCAAGATTTTAGATTTACTCATTCATCCTTTACTTCTTCTCATCCTTCTCCATCCTTGCATCCCTTACCTTCCTCTTTTCTCTCAGTCACCCCCCAAAAAAAATAAAATAAGAAAGAAAAATATAGGTACACAATCACCCTTTCAGTCACACTTTCACACCTGCAGGGAGAGGGGGACTGTGAGGGCCTCGACACACCTGGGGACGCACTTACTTGGTCCTGGGGTAGAGGTAGGGGTAGTAGTAGCCGCCGTAGCCGTAGTCGTAGTCGAGATAGGATGGGTAGTAGCGAGGGGAGTAACGGGTTTGTGGGTAACTCTGTAAAGATAAGGTGGATTACTTCAGTGGCGGTGGTGGTGGTGGTGGTAAAGATGATGATGATGGTGGTGCTGGTGGTTGAAAGTGTCATGACGTGTATATGACAGTGAAGAAATGAAAAATGGTGATGGATATGGAGTGACTAGTGATGTAGCAAGTGAGAAATGTGACGGTGAATGATGAATGTGAAGTGTTGGGATGACTAACTATTTACAGTGTCATACAGGCAAGACTGGTGGAACTGTAACTAAAAGGAGACTTAACACTGTCCCTTAGATCTACTTTGACCCTTAATCTTCAGGGACGGAAGGGCAGAGGGACACAAAACAGGGATTAGTGACACTTTACTCCTCTCACCACCTTCGTTTGGCGGTAAAAGATTCTCAAGCAGGAAGATACAGTAGGAAATGATAAATAGTTAAGTCTTCCTTGCGGTATGTTGTCTGCCAGTCTTGCCTAAATATGGCACTAAGGAGGCGGTCAGGGCGGGAGAGAGTGCCAAGGCGTCTCTGCTCTCCCCACCCATCTGGCTTGCCACTGTATGCTCCATTTTCGGCTTATACAAAGATGACTAAAGAATTATTAACTACATTGAAATAGAAATGATTTACTGGTATATCTGGTTAGGTATATACATTACATTTATGACTACTACTTGTGTTATTTTTAAACTACGCTACGTTTTTTGTGATGTAGTAATAAATCTTTGCTCAAGGTAGTCTAGGAAGGGGAATGTGCTAATATTAGATACCTGAGAGAAAGGTGTGAAGACAATGAAAGATAATAATACTGCAAATATAAAGAGTTAAATGTATATATTCTAACTTACGCTTGTTAGTTTGATATTATTATTTTTTTTAATGGAGGTTTAATTTAGTGGTTTAGGTTGTGTTATTTAAGGTGTGTTAAGTGTTAAGGTTTTTGTTTGTTAAGGTTAGTTAGTCATGCAACATACTACGAGGTGATTTTAAGTCAACTTCTGCATTCCTTGTTGTAATATTACTTGCGTTCTCAATGATGGCAAAAAAGTTGATTATACTTACGGACCAAGTTAAGAAAAAAATCATAAAAGAGCAAGCGTTGTGAAAAAAAATATTAATGTAGTGAGGGAGGAAGAAAAAAAAAAACGTATCAAGAGAAGAAAAATATAAACTTTCTCCAGATATTCGCCGAGTTTAAAAGCTTCAGGAAATAAACTTTTGCTGCAGGAAGATAAAGAAACGTTAGCAGCCTTTAGGACCTTTGAGCGAGATGTTTTAAAAAGAAATAAGAAAAATACTGAAGAAATCCAAGCGAGTGTCGACTACTGAGAGAAAAAAAAGACTAGAGAGAAGCATTGGAAGGTCGCAGGAGGAGCCGGAGCGAGAGCGAGTTTTGGGTCAGGATCTTTGAGTGTCGACGGGGCGGGGCGTGGCGGGTGTCGTCTTACCCGCGGCGGGAGTATAGCGCCGCCTAGACCCACTCGGTTGAGGATGAGTTGTGTGGAGGCTGAGGGTCGGTAGGAGGGCCCGGGGGATATACTGCGACGCTCCTCCCTCACTTCGGTTCTCTCGGGCGTGATGTAGGTAGTGGCGGAGAAGGACGAGTATGGTGACGGGTCCTAATGTGAACAAACAGTGCCAAAATGGGCTCGTGAGTCACCCACACCCACGCCAAGGCGGGCTGGGAGGGGGAGCGTTTACGAGGCATCTGTACAGCTGTAAATATCTCAACATTTACTATGAATACTTAGACGAAATGAAGTTGTATTGGTATATGAATGACCTGTTAAAAAAAATGTATGAGAGCGAATGTTTCCTTGACGTGTTTGGGTGGATCAAGTATTAGTCTTAACATTGCACCATCATGGAGAGAATAGCAGCAACAAGGCCACGGTCAGGGGCGGCCACGAATCTTTACGACCAGCTATGTGTGTGACCCGCGGCGGACGGAGGGAGTGATGGGGGTGGAGGGGGATAGAAGCGAAACGAGGGAAGAGATAAAGAGAAAGTACAGTATGAAGCTAGAGTGAAGGAGGGGGTGAAGGGAATGTAGGGAAGCTTTTCCTTATATGGTGCCACTTGATGTGATGCACCCAAGGCCGTGGGTGTGTAGGGAGGGGGGCGGGGGGGAGGGGCGAAAACTAGGCACGGGTAGCTAGAATGCGTTTCCTTCCCGCTTGATTTGTCCCGCGGTTTTTCCCAGTCTGCCTTCTCTAAGTCACTACAAGGTCGTCTAAAAGTGTTGATCCGTATTTGGAGGCGGGGAAGGTGGGGCTGCTTGAGGCTCCTCCGCCAACACACGTGACATGGCCAGAGATACGGTCATGATGCTGCTCAGTCACGATGTGTGAAGAAACGAGAAGCAGCTCAGATGAAAGGAAACAGTGACTTGAATCTACGTCGATGTGAAAATCTAGATGACAACAACAGCTGTGTTGGCAACGCTATAGTTCAGTGGTGCTAATGTTCAAGTGTTTGGTAAATGCTTTATCTTGAAGTGGCTGACGGATTTTCTGGAATTTTCAGCGGTAGATATTAAGGTGAAGGATGAGGAGCACGCGGGCGTTGTTGGTAGAGGACACGGTGGCTGACGGAAGCGTGGATAAGGTTGCTGGTGAGTGAAGGAGTTTGCAAAGACAGAGTATGCAGGGCCGAAGCAAAAGGATTCAGTGGTCGGCGTGTAGTTCCCATGAACTTACTCTCCAACTTGTCGACACAGACAGGGGGGAGCTGGGATAACGGTACCAGGGCAGCCTATAGGTACGTCCAGAGTAGGAGCCCACAGTAGAGGAGGGCCAGTACCTATCGTAGAAAGTACTGTATGGCCACCGGTAATTGTGGTAGTAGTTGGGCCAGGTCCTCCAACTGTTGGGATAGTTTACTAGGGGGTCAACGGAGAGGGCGCCAGTTCGACGAACGGCTACGGTGGATGGAGGGACGGAGACGGCTCTTGTGCGCGGCTCACTAGTGGCTCGTACTACGGCCCTCTCGAGGAAGTTCATCCTGTCCTTGAAGGTGGGCAGGTAATGCACTCCCTCGGACTTGTCGGGCCCATAGTCAACACGGTACCAGCCCTTGCGTGACTGCCTCTCCGTTGACACGACGTCCCTATCCTGCCACAGATAGGGTGCCCTCGGGCTGAGGCTCCGGGATCTGTATGGTTGGGATTGGCTTCTCATGCTGTTACGGTGTTGGGGCAGTAGAACCATCCGTGAGCGGCGCCCGTCTCCTACTACCTCGCTGCCGCAGCCAACTCATCCAGGAAAGCAGGGAACCCGCCCCACAAGAATAAATTCGGCGATGTGTCAGCACTCCACCAAAATAGACTACACCAAATCAAGGCCGAGGCTGTGCTAAAACACACTATCACTTTATTTTTGAGTTTACCATTTGTTTTCCGTATAGAGCTTCTTATGATGTTATCTGCCTTGGAAATGGTCCCAAGAAAAGCTAGAAAATCGAACTTGGACGTGATCTTGAGGACGGACACGTGACTCACCGACAAACTGTTCAGGTTCAACACAATAATATTTTGGTTTTGTGGGATTTCTCTCTCTAGGTGTCACATTATTGTACTTAAAAGGTGGAGTGACTGTGCAAAAACAAGGCGGTGAATGGTAGTCATAATTGTGTGTTAAAGATTCCTTATTAGTATTCATGGGAAAAATTTGTTCACTAATAGCTGCGATGAAGAGAACTATAACATTATTTTGCTTCACCAGATTGTTTGCATCACTAGTTACTTGCAACAATTGTATCACATGAGTGTTCATCAGGTACGCATACACCTGAGCGTACCACCTTGCGTCAAGAATGTTTATACGCGTTAAAAGGAAAAAATAACCCGTTTATAGGGACACGAACGACCTTCCCAATTCGTTCATGCAGGCAAGGAAGCAGCTCTGAGGCTGTGAATAGTTATACCCTCCACCTCCACCGCACCTTTCTCAACAGGTAAGCACGAATATGGAGCGAAGTAAATAGACATCTTCCTTAATGTTGGTGAATCAGCGCGAGTTTTCTGGGCCCGTCACACACCACCCAAACACCTGGCAGAGCTTAGTCGCTAGGCGAAGATACGAAACGCAGCGAAAACGGGGCTTACCTTTACCTTCCCCCGCAAGCAACGATCCAATAATTGTAAACAAAGGGATAACAGAGGAGGTGAGAGAGGAATGACGAATCACGTACACAAACGGGAGTGTTTGTGTAAACGAAACACACGTGCAGTAGTGGATTGGTTGAAAAAGTTACTGAGGGTTGAATTACTGGGTTGTATTGGTGCTTCAGGTTGTGGGTGTAGGTGGTGCATGGTTGGGTGTTACTTGGCAGCGTGTAGTAGGTTTAATTCATGCGTGTGTTGAATGACGTAATATTTCAAGAGGCAACGTTGCAGGATCTCGATTAATTGTCCCATGCATCAAAACACAGCGGGGTTTGAACAACTCTTAGTCAAATACAACATCACACAGTAAATATGGGAGGGTGAGAGGCCTTTAGATATCAATGGTGGCCTCACAGGTGAAACAATTGAAGGTGTGAGATGTGGCAAAAGCGCCGTCCTGCCCTCATAACTCTGGCGTGAGGAAGAGCCGCGCCTCCGCCTCTGGGAGCTATATCTAGCCAGGCGTTGGCAGGCTGGCCTGCTCCGGAATACTTTTTGACCAGAAAACTTTCTCCCACCTGGTCCCGCCACGCACCGCCCAGGCCAAGGGTGTCCAGAGGGGATAGTTAGGACTGGTGCACAAATGAGGTGGTATGTGTGAGGCTCAGGGTGAAGGGATGTGATAGATGGTCCGAGGGATAAGAATTCAGCGACAATTTCACGCTTTGTCAACGGTTCAGAGTGATGCCAAATAGCGTGAGTTCATTCCAACGCGTAATGATGATAATGGATCGCAGAATATAACGTGTAAATGAAGAAAAAACAAATGAATATACGAGAAAAACGCTGCTGTTGGACGTATGCTCAGATAGTGTAAATTTAACAGGAATTAATAGTTACCCGTCGCCAGGGATGCTTTCTTTTCTCGTCAACAGAAAATGTAATGCGATGCAACTCGTACCGTAATTATAGTTTCTATTAATAACAGTTTGGTGCGTGTTAAGTAATTTGGCGACGGAAGGAGAGGCAAAGAGAGGATTGCCAGGTCTTCTCTCTCTCTCTCTCTCTCTCTCTCTCTCTCTCTCTCTCTCTCTCTCTCTCTCTCTCTCTCTCTCTCTCTCTCTCTCGTCCACTCGCTTGTTATCAAATATTTCTTCATTTACTCTCCAACGCCCACCATCGGCCTCGAAAATGTCACCTTCAGAGAATAACTTCGTCCACACACACACACACACACACACACACACACACACACACACACACACACACACACACACACACACACACACACACACACACACACACACACATAAACACACACACACACAGGAATAAACTAACTACACATATACGCAACAACAATCAGAGAGTAAAATATAAAAAAAACTACTTCCAGGAAACAGTATTGAATCTATCACAAAAAAATAAAGGAATATTTCAATACGAAATCATTTAATCTATCCGTGTCCTGCTCGTCCTATATATATTCCTTTAAAAATGCCTCAGTTTGTCCTTGTGTCAGCTTGTACGTGTCAGTGGACGGTCGGCCTTCAGAGGGGGAGGTCCAGCGTTCCTCTTTGTCAATTGGTATAACCTCGAAGTCTATTATATAGCGCCAAATGAAGGACGAGGGAACGCTGGCTGGGTGGGATTCATCAATTTTATGGCGTCAGGTGCTGTGTGTGTGTGTGTGTGTGTGTGTGTGTGTGTGTGTGTGTGTGTGTGTGTGTGTGTGTGTGTGTGTGTGTGTTTGTTTATTTAGGGGTCGGGACGGGCTAGTATTCAGGAAATGCTACAAAAATATCAAATGGATTTTCTTTTTCTTTGTCAATGTATTTCAAGAGACGAAGAATTGATAAAAAAAAAAAGTCAATAGTGTAAAGATATTTTAGAAATCTTATATCGGCAGAAGAAAATGTCAGTCTCTCCTAAAAATAGAAAACGATAAACTGTAAATCGATTAATCAACTCAGCCCTTGAATCGAAACACTAAAGAGATGGTTTATAATAGTATATGACTACAAAAAGAATCCGCACCGTTTTTCCTTCTTGGCGTGTCTTCATTTACGGAAATAAGGAAAACTGGGCAAGGACAAAAACCTACCACTACTTATAAGGGAGAAAAAAAAGGAAAGAGTTACTCATGTTCTAGTGGAGTAAGATAGTATAGAGGCAACACTTAAGAAAATGAGTAAGGGACGTTTTTTTATCATTATCTAAACAGTATAATGGAGGATAAACAACTGAGAGAGAGAGAGAGAGAGAGAGAGAGAGAGAGAGAGAGAGAGAGAGAGAGAGAGAGAGAGAATGATGAATATATGCATTTTTGTCCGACGAAACTGCTCTGTTGTTTGTCCTTTAAATAGCTGATGAAGTGTTGCCTCCGAGATAACCTGATAAGACACGGACGCCTCTCTGATGAACGGCGCCATTCCTCCTCCTCCTCCTCCTCCTCCTCCTCCTCCTTTCCCGATATGGCCCTTTCCTCTCCACTCCGCTTCCAATACTCTCTCTCTCTCTCTCTCTCTCTCTCTCTCTCTCTCTCTCTCTCTCTCTCTCTCTCTCTCTCTCTCTCTCTCTCTCTCTCTCTCTCTCTCTCTCGTCATTCACAGCTAGTTTCCTCTCTCGTCCCCTTCATTGTTTTATTTCCCTCTTTCCCTCTTTCCTGCTTCTCCGATTTCCTATTGTTTATCTTCCCTCTCGTATTGTCTGCCCTTCCCCCTCTCCCTTTCTCCTTTCTCTATTCCATTTTCCTGGTCTATTCTTCTTCCTCATCCTAATACCCCCGACAGTAATCCTTTCCCTCTTTTCCTGCTTCGTTATTTCAATTCCTTGCCCTATAATCTCTTAGTATTCATTTTCCTTTCTTTTATCTGTATTTTTCTTTATCCTAAATTATTGTTGCATTCTCTGTTTCCCCTCACTGCTGCTCCTTCATTCTCATTTTTTATATTTTTTTTAATATATATCCTTTCTTCTTTACTTTTTACATTCCCTCACTTCCTGTTTTACGTTACTCTTCCATCTCCCGTTCTTTCATTCAGCTTCACAATCTCTAGCTAGTGTTTCTGTTTCTGTTTCTCTCTCCCTTATCCTCCCTGCGTCGGTTTTACTATCTCTCTCTCCTTCCCTACCTCCTACTCCCTCTCGTCGACCAATAAGCTAAGTAGCCTTCAGGTGTCACCAGGTAAACTGAGGAAGCGACACCGTTTTGGCTTTTACAGTGATGAGTAG
Source organism: Metacarcinus magister (assembly GCA_029783475.1). Lineage (NCBI taxonomy): Eukaryota > Metazoa > Arthropoda > Malacostraca > Decapoda > Cancridae > Metacarcinus > Metacarcinus magister. The sequence goes on along the minus strand of JAPQNM010000008.1, from coordinate 13,531,598 downwards.
CTGGTGGTGATGTTGTTGCTCGCTCGCTCCCCTCAAACCACTGCGCAGGGTTTCTTTGCGCATGTGTTTTACGTTTTCTATAACTCCACGTGTTTTCTTGCGTCCCCTTAGTGGCTTAGAGAAAATGGGTGTTGGTTGGGTGACTACTCTTGGTGGGATTAGGATTATTTTTTGTTGTTGAGTATTTTTTTTCTTCTTCAATTTAATGGATTTCTGAGGGTGAATGAAAACTCCAGCCTGATTACTTACTTGATTAGCTTCGAAGTGCAAGGACTTGGAAATTAATCAAGAAAGTGACGAAGAGGGTAGAAGGAAAATGATGACTTCGTGGACTCTGTGATTATTTTAAATAGAAACATGCAGGCAAGCTGTTACTTCCATCCATGTTATTAATATTGTCAAGTAATATAGTGATTGGTGTGCTGGGGCAATGTGGGTATTTACGTATTTTTGCATCATATCTTGGGCAACTAAATTTGAAAGGATAAAATTATGAGTATTATCCACTGTTGTGTTATAGATAAAATTTCATATACAACGTCAGTCAAGATAGAAAACATAATATTGAATAAAACCTTCAAAGATCTTTATATATCATGAATGCAGTTTTGAGTCATAGTTTTAAGTAATCTCCCCTTTACCCCCTTTAATTAATGTAAATATTTGGCAGTATAACCTGTAGGTGGCGTGCCAGGGTATACCACAGTGATGAGTCCACACTAGTGACGTGGCCTAAGAAGAGTCAATGCTCCACGCGGACCCAAGACGCTAAACAAATTCTCTCGGGTATTAATAAACTTGAACCGCACGCGAATACGAATGAAAGTCTTGTAGTGAACCCAATGCTTAAGAAAACTAAAACCTCATTAACCTCGAGTGAACCCAAAAATAATTGCCAACAGGAAAATTAAATGATTCGAGTTACAGATCATCCACATTCAAAAGAAAATAAATTGGCAATAGGAAAATTAAATAACTCAAATTACACACAATCCAAATTCAAAACGAAGCTAGAAAAAAAAAAAAACCTAAATTTAGAGTGAAAAATATTCGAAAAAGCAAAAATACAATGTGTAAATATAAACTAATAAAACCCAAGACAACTTCTCAAACTTTAAACTTCAACAAATAAATAAACGACACAAATAAACCAGAATGCATCAGGTAAACACACAAGTAACCCCACGCATACCTGGCCCCAAAAAGGTAGCATAAAAGAGTCATTAACCCATTCAGTTCTTGCGGCACACCGTATGTGCCAGCAGCGTCTCCCTCTCCTGTGTTTGCGGCACGACGTCTGTGACAAGATCTTTATATCATTCCCATGCATATACATATGATGTATAGGCCAGTGTAACAACTTTTATCATTATTTACAAATTTCTATTGTCTTATGTATCAGAATTACCGTTCTTATGAGTATTTATGTGATATTCAATAGATAATTTTACGGTACGATAACTGTGGTTTGGCAACACCGCCGGCAGCAATATATAACCGTCGATCCGTCGGCCGTCAGCGACGGGCTCTTATAGCTAGCATTAGATATTGGATATTGAAAATATTGGAAATATTGGAAATATTATTGCAGCATCTGATACACCTAATTAAACTGTACAATTGTCATTATGAATATTTGTTTTATGACTAATAATTACGCAGTAAAATGAAACTTAATATTTATATAAAAACATGACTTTCCTCCTCATTTTCCCGAAAGCTATTAGAGATATTGGAAATATGATTGCAGCATCTGATACACCTAATTAAACTGTACAACTTTCATTATGAATATTTGTTCTATGACTAATAATTACGCAGTAAAATGAAACTTAATATTTATATAAAAACATGAATTTCCTCCTCATTTTCTCGAATGCTATTAGAGATATTGGAAATATCACTGCAGCATCTGATAGACCTAATTAAACTGTAAAACTGAAATTATGAATATTTGTTCTATGACTAATAATTACGCAGTAAAATTAAACTTTATATTTATATAAAAACATGATTTTCCTCCTATTTTTCTCGAAATCTATTAGTGATATTGGAAATATCATTACAGCATCTGATATACCTAATTAAACTGTACAACTGTCATTATGAATATTTGTTCTATGACTAATAATTACTCAGTAAAATGAAACTTAATATTTCTATATAAACATAACTTTTCTCCTCATTTTCTCAAAAGCTATTAGAGATATTGGAAATATCATTGCAGCATCTGATACACCTAATTAAACTGTACAACTGATATTATGAATATTTGTTCTATGGCTAATAATTACGCAGTAAAATGAAACTTAATATATATATAAAAACATGACTTTCCTCCTCATTTTCTGGAAAGCTATTAGAGATATTGGAAATATGATTGCAGCATCTGATACACCTAATTAAACTGTACAACTCTCATTATGAATATTTGTTCTATGACTAATAATTACGCAGTAAAATGAAACTTAATATTTATATAAAAACATGAATTTCCTCCTCATTTTCTCGAAAGCTATTAGAGATATTGGAAATATAATTGCAGCATCTCATACGCCTAATTAAACTGTACAACTCTCATTATGAATATTTGTTCTATGACTAATAATTACGCAGTAAAATGAAACTTAATATTTATATAAAAACATGATTTTCCTCCTCATTTTCTCGAAAGCTATTAGAGATATTGGAAATATCACTGCAGCATCTGATAGACCTAATTAAAATGTAAAACTGACATTATGAATATTTGTTCTATGACTAATAATTACGCAGTAAAATGAAACTATATATTTATATAAAAACATGACATTCCTCCTCATTTTCTCGAAAGCTATTAGAGATATTGGAAATATCATTGCAGCATCTGATAGACCTAATTAAAATCTACTACTGTCATTATGAATATTTTCACTAGTACTAATATATACTGAATTTTACTTTTTTTTAAATTACTTTCTTCCTCGTTTTCTCGAAAGCTATTAGAGATATTGGAAATATCATTGCATCATCTGATACACCTAATTCAACTGTACAACTGATATTATGAATATTTGTTCTATGACTAATAATTACGCAGTAAATTAAACCGTATTTTTATATAAAAACATGATTTTCCTCGTCATTTTCTCGAAAGCTATTAGAGATATTGGAAATATAATTGCAGCATCTGATAGACCTAATTAAACTGTACAACTGATATTATGAATATTTGTTCTATGACTAATAATTACGCAGTAAAATTAAACTTAATATTTATATAAAAACATGATTTTCCTCCCTATTTTCTCGAAAGCTATTAGAGATATTGGAAATATCGCTGCAGCATCTGATAGACCTAATTGAACTGTAAAACTGACATTATGAATATTTGTTCTATGACTAATAATTACGCAGTAAAATGAAACTATATATTTATATAAAAACATGACATTCCTCCTCATTTTCTCGAAAGCTATTAGAGATATTGGAAATATCATTGCAGCATCTGATAGACCTAATTAAACTGTACAACTGTCATTATGAATATTTGTTCTATGACTAATAATTACTCAGTAAAATGAAACTTATATTTTTATAAACATACTTTCTTCCTCGTTTTCTCGAAAGCTATTAGAGATATTGGAAATATCATTGCATCATCTGATACACCTAATTCAAACTGTACAACTGATATTATGAATATTTGTTCTATGACTAATAATTACGCAGTAAAATGAAACTTATATTTATATAAAAACATGAATTTCCTCCTCATTTTCTCGAAAGCTATTAGAGATATTGGAAATATATTGCAGCATCTCATACGACCTAATTAAACTGTACAACTGCTCATTATGAATATTTGTTCTATGACTAATAATTACGCAGTAAAATGAAATTTAATATTTATATAAAAACATGATTTTCCTCCTCATTTTCTCGAAAGCTATTAGAGATATTGGAAATATCACTGCAGCATCTGATAGACCTAATTAAAATGTAAAACTGACATTATGAATATTTGTTCTATGACTAATAATTACGCAGTAAAATGAAACTATATATTTATATAAAAACATGACATTCCTCCTCATTTTCTCGAAAGCTATTAGAGATATTGGAAATATAATTGCAGCATCTGATAGACCTTATTAAAATCTACTACTGTCATTATGAATATTTTCACTAGTACTAATAAATACTGAATTTTACTTTTTTTTAAATTACTTTCTTCCTCGTTTTCTCGAAAGCTATTAGAGATATTGGAAATATCATTGCATCATCTGATACACCTAATTCAACTGTACAACTGATATTATGAATATTTGTTCTATGACTAATAATTACGCAGTAAATTAAAACCGTATTTTTATATAAAAACATGATTTTCCTCGTCATTTTCTCGAAAGCTATTAAAGATATTGGAAATATAATTGCAGCATCTGATAGACCTAATTAAACTGTACAACTGATATTATGAATATTTGTTCTATGACTAATAATTACGCAGTAAAATTAAACTTAATATTTATATAAAAACATGATTTTCCTCCCTATTTTCTCGAAAGCTATTAGAGATATTGGAAATATCGCTGCAGCATCTGATAGACCTAATTGAACTGTAAAACTGACATTATGAATATTTGTTCTATGACTAATAATTACGCAGTAAAATGAAACTATATATTTATATAAAAACATGACATTCCTCCTCATTTTCTCGAAAGCTATTAGAGATATTGGAAATATAATTGCAGCATCTGATAGACCTAATTAAACTGTACAACTGTCATTATGAATATTTGTTCTATGACTAATAATTACTCAGTAAAATGAAACTTAATATTTCTATATAAACATAACTTTTCTCCTCATTTTCTCGAAAGGTATTAGAGATATTGGAAATATCATTGCAGCATCTGATACACTTAATTAAACTGTACAACTGATATTATGAATATTTGTTCTATGGCTAATAATTACGCAGTAAAATGAAACTTAATATTTATATAAAAACATGAATTTCTTCCTCATTTTCTCGAAAGCTATTAGAGATATTGGAAATATCATTGCAGCATCTCATACGCCTAATTAAACTGTACAACTCTCATTATGAATATTTGTTCTATGACTAATAATTACGCAGTAAAATGAAACTTAATATTTATATAAAAACACTATTTTCCTCCTCATTTTCTCGAAAGCTATTAGAGATATTGGAAATATCACTGCAGCATCTGATAGACCTAATTAAAATGTAAAACTGACATTATGAATATTTGTTCTATGACTAATAATTACGCAGTAAAATGAAACTATATATTTATATAAAAACATGACATTCCTCCTTTATTTTCTCGAAAGCTATTAGAGATATTGGAAATATCATTGCAGCATCTGATAGACCTGATTAAAATCTACTACTGTCATTATGAATATTTCCACTAGTACTAATAAATATTGAATTTTACTTTTTTTAAAATTACTTTCTTCCTCGTTTTCTCGAAAGCTATTAGAGATATTGGAAATATCATTGCATCATCTGATACACCTAATTCAACTGTACAACTGATATTATGAATATTTGTTCTATGACTAATAATTACGCAGTAAAAAAAACCGTATTTTTATATAAAAACATGATTTTCCTCGTCATTTTCTCGAAAGCTATTAGAGATATTGGAAATATAATTCCAGCATCTGATAGACCTAATTAAACTGTACAACTGATATTATGAATATTTGTTCTATGACTAATAATTACGCAGTAAAATTAAACTTAATATTTATATAAAAACATGATTTTCCTCCTCATTTTCTCGAAATCTATTAGAGATATTGGAAATATCGCTGCAGCATCTGATAGACCTAATTAAACTGTAAAACTGACATTATGAATATTTGTTCTATGACTAATAATTACGCAGTAAAATGAAACTATATATTTATATAAAAACATGACATTCCTCCTCATTTTCTCGAAAGCTATTAGAGATATTGGAAATATAATTGCAGCATCTGATAGACCTAATTAAACTGTACAACTGATATTATGAATATTTGTTCTATGACTAATAATTACGCAGTAAAATTAAACTTTATATTTATATAAAAACATGACTTTCCTCCTAATTTTCTCGAAAGCTATTAGTGATATTGGAAATATCATTACAGCATCTGATATACCTAATTAAACTGTACAACTGTCATTATGAATATTTGTTCTATGACTAATAATTACTCAGTAAAATGAAACTTAATATTTCTATATAAACATAACTTTTCTCCTCATTTTCTCGAAAGGTATTAGAGATATTGGAAATATCATTGCAGCATCTGATACACTTAATTAAACTGTACAACTGATATTATGAATATTTGTTCTATGGCTAATAATTACGCAGTAAAATGAAACTTAATATTTATATAAAAACATGACTTTCCTCCTCATTTTCTGGAAAGCTATTAGAGATATTGGAAATATGATTGCAGCATCTGATACACCTAATTAAACTGTACAACTCTCATTATGAATATTTGTTCTATGACTAATAATTACGCAGTAAAATGAAACTTAATATTTATATAAAAACATGAATTTCCTCCTCATTTTCTCGAAAGCTATTAGAGATATTGGAAATATAATTGCAGCATCTGATACACGTAATTAAACTGTACAACTCTCATTATGAATATTTGTTCTATGACTAATAATTACGCAGTAAAATAAAACTTAATATTTATATAAAAACATGAATTTCTTCCTCATTTTCTCGAAAGCTATTAGAGATATTGGAAATATCATTGCAGCATCTCATACGCCTAATTAAACTGTACAACTCTCATTATGAATATTTGTTCTATGACTAATAATTACGCAGTAAAATGAAACTTAATATTTATATAAAAACACTATTTTCCTCCTCATTTTCTCGAAAGCTATTAGAGATATTGGAAATATCACTGCAGCATCTGATAGACCTAATTAAAATGTAAAACTGACATTATGAATATTTGTTCTATGACTAATAATTACGCAGTAAAATGAAACTATATATTTATATAAAAACATGACATTCCTCCTTTATTTTCTCGAAAGCTATTAGAGATATTGGAAATATCATTGCAGCATCTGATAGACCTGATTAAAATCTACTACTGTCATTATGAATATTTCCACTAGTACTAATAAATATTGAATTTTACTTTTTTTTAAATTACTTTCTTCCTCGTTTTCTCGAAAGCTATTAGAGATATTGGTAATATCATTGCATCATCTGATACACCTAATTCAACTGTACAACTGATATTATGAATATTTGTTCTATGACTAATAATTACGCAGTAAAAAAAACCGTATTTTTATATAAAAACATGATTTTCCTCGTCATTTTCTCGAAAGCTATTAGAGATATTGGAAATATAATTGCAGCATCTGATAGACCTAATTAAACTGTACAACTGATATTATGAATATTTGTTCTATGACTAATAATTACGCAGTAAAATTCAACTTAATATTTATATAAAAACATGATTTTCCTCCTCATTTTCTCGAAATCTATTAGAGATTTTGGAAATATCGCTGCAGCATCTGATAGACCTAATTAAACTGTAAAACTGACATTATGAATATTTGTTCTATGACTAATAATTACGCAGTAAAATGAAACTATATATTTATATAAAAACATGACATTCCTCCTCATTTTCTCGAAAGCTATTAGAGATATTGGAAATATAATTGCAGCATCTGATAGACCTAATTAAACTGTACAACTGATATTATGAATATTTTTTCTATGACTAATAATTACGCAGTAAAATTAAACTTTATATTTATATAAAAACATGACTTTCCTCCTAATTTTCTCGAAAGCTATTAGTGATATTGGAAATATCATTACAGCATCTGATATACCTAATTAAACTGTACAACTGTCATTATGAATATTTGTTCTATGACTAATAATTACTCAGTAAAATGAAACTTAATATTTCTATATAAACATAACTTTTCTCCTCATTTTCTCGAAAGCTATTAGAGATATTGGAAATATCATTGCAGCATCTGATCCACTTAATTAAACTGTACAACTGATATTATGAATATTTGTTCTATGGCTAATAATTACGCAGTAAAATGAAACTTAATATTTATATAAAAACATGACTTTCCTCCTCATTTTCTGAAAGCTATTAGAGATATTGGAAATATGATTGCAGCATCTGATACACCTAATTAAACTGTACAACTCTCATTATGAATATTTGTTCTGTGACTAATAATTACGCAGTAAAATGAAACTTAATATTTATATAAAAACATGAATTTCCTCCTCATTTTCTCGAAAGCTATTAGAGATATTGGAAATATAATTACAGCATCTGATACACGTAATTAAACTGTACAACTCTCATTATGAATATTTGTTCTATGACTAATAATTACGCAGTAAAATGAAACTTAATATTTATATAAAAACATGAATTTCTTCCTCATTTTCTCGAAAGCTATTAGAGATATTGGAAATATCATTGCAGCATCTCATACGCCTAATTAAACTGTACAACTCTCATTATGAATATTTCTTCTATGACTAATAATTACGCAGTAAAATGAAACTTAATATTTATATAAAAACAATTTCCCTCTTCATTTTCTCGAAAGGTATTAGAGATATTGGAAATATCACTGCAGCATCTGATAGACCTAATTAAAATGTAAAACTGACATTATGAATATTTGTTCTATGACTAATAATTACGCAGTAAAATGAAACTATATATATATATATAAAAACATGACATTCCTCCTCATTTTCTCGAAAGCTATTAGAGATATTGGAAATATCATTGCAGCATCTGATAGACCTGATTAAAATCTACTACTGTCATTATGAATATTTCCACTAGTACTAATAAATATTGAATTTTACTTTTTTTTAAATTACTTTCTTCCTCGTTTTCTCGAAAGCTATTAGAGATATTGGAAATATCATTGCATCATCTGATACACCTAATTAAACTGTACAACTGATATTATGAATATTTGTTCTATGACTAATAATTACGCAGTAAAAAAAACCGTATTTTTATATAAAAACAGGATTTTCCTCGTCATTTTCTCGAAAGCTATTAGAGATATTGGAAATATAATTGCAGCATCTGATAGACCTAATTAAACTTTACAACTGATATTATGAATATTTGTTCTATGACTAATAATTACGCAGTAAAATTAAACTTAATATTTATATAAAAACATGATTTTCCTCCTCATTTTCTCGAAATCTATTAGAGATATTGGAAATATCGCTGCAGCATCTGATAGACCTAATTAAATTGTAAAACTGACATTATGAATATTTGTTCTATGACTAATAATTACGCAGTAAAATGAAACTATATATTTATATAAAAACATGACATTCCTCCTCATTTTCTCGAAAGCTATTAGAGATATTGGAAATATAATTGCAGCATCTGATAGACCTAATTAAACTGTACAACTGTCATTATGAATATTTGTTCTATGACTAATAATTACTCAGTAAAATGAAACTTAATATTTCTATATAAACATAACTTTTCTCCTCATTTTCTCGAAAGGTATTAGAGATATTGGAAATATCATTACAGCATCTGATACACTTAATTAAACTGTACAACTGATATTATGAATATTTGTTCTATGGCTAATAATTACGCAGTAAAATGAAACTTAATATTTATATAAAAACATGACTTTCCTCCTCATTTTCTCGAAAGCTATTAGAGATATTGGAAATATAATTGCAGCATCTGATACACGTAATTAAACTGTACAACTCTCATTATGAATATTTGTTCTATGACTAATAATTACGCAGTAAAATGAAACTTAATATTTATATAAAAACATGAATTTCTTCCTCATTTTCTCGAAAGCTATTAGAGATATTGGAAATATCATTGCAGCATCTCATACGCCTAATTAAACTGTACAACTCTCATTATGAATATTTGTTCTATGACTAATAATTACGCAGTAAAATGAAACTTAATATTTATATAAAAACACTATTTTCCTCCTCATTTTCTCGAAAGCTATTAGAGATATTGGAAATATCACTGCAGCATCTGATAGACCTAATTAAAATGTAAAACTGACATTATGAATATTTGTTCTATGACTAATAATTACGCAGTAAAATGAAACTATATATTTATATAAAAACATGACATTCCTCCTCATTTTCTCGAAAGCTATTAGAGATATTGGAAATATCATTGCAGCATCTGATAGACCTGATTAAAATCTACTACTGTCATTATGAATATTTCCACTAGTACTAATAAATATTGAATTTTACTTTTTTTAAATTACTTTCTTCCTCGTTTTCTCGAAAGCTATTAGAGATATTGGAAATATCATTGCATCATCTGATACACCTAATTCAACTGTACAACTGATATTATGAATATTTGTTCTATGACTAATAATTACGCAGTAAAAATAAAACCGTATTTTTATATAAAAACATGATTTTCCTCGTCATTTTCTCGAAAGCTATTAGAGATATTGGAAATATAATTGCAGCATCTGATAGACCTAATTAAACTGTACAACTGATATTATGAATATTTGTTCTATGACTAATAATTACGCAGTAAAATTAAACTTAATATTTATATAAAAACATGATTTTCCTCCTCATTTTCTCGAAAGCTATTAGAGATATTGGAAATATCGCTGCAGCATCTGATAGACCTAATTAAACTGTAAAACTGACATTATGAATATTTGTTCTATGACTAATAATTACGCAGTAAAATTAAACTTTATATTTATATAAAAACATGACTTTCCTCCTAATTTTCTCGAAAGCTATTAGTGATATTGGAAATATCATTACAGCATCTGATATACCTAATTAAACTGTACAACTGTCATTATGAATATTTGTTCTATGACTAATAATTACTCAGTAAAATGAAACTTAATATTTCTATATAAACATAACTTTTCTCCTCATTTTCTCGAAAGGTATTAGAGATATTGGAAATATCATTGCAGCATCTGATACACTTAATTAAACTGTACAACTGATATTATGAATATTTGTTCTATGGCTAATAATTACGCAGTAAAATGAAACTTAATATTTATATAAAAACATGACTTTCCTCCTCATTTTCTGGAAAGCTATTAGAGATATTGGAAATATGATTGCAGCATCTGATACACCTAATTAAACTGTACAACTCTCATTATGAATATTTGTTCTATGACTAATAATTACGCAGTAAAATGAAACTTAATATTTATATAAAAACATGAATTTCCTCCTCATTTTCTCGAAAGCTATTAGAGATATTGGAAATATAATTGCAGCATCTGATACACGTAATTAAACTGTACAACTCTCATTATGAATATTTGTTCTATGACTAATAATTACGCAGTAAAATGAAAACTTAATATTTATATAAAAACATGAATTTCTTCCTCATTTTCTCGAAAGCTATTAGAGATATTGGAAATATCATTGCAGCATCTCATACGCCTAATTAAACTGTACAACTCTCATTATGAATATTTGTTCTATGACTAATAATTACGCAGTAAAATGAAACTTAATATTTATATAAAAACACTATTTTCCTCCTCATTTTCTCGAAAGCTATTAGAGATATTGGAAATATCACTGCAGCATCTGATAGACCTAATTAAAATGTAAAACTGACATTATGAATATTTGTTCTATGACTAATAATTACGCAGTAAAATGAAACTATATATTTATATAAAAACATGACATTCCTCCTTTATTTTCTCGAAAGCTATTAGAGATATTGGAAATATCATTGCAGCATCTGATAGACCTGATTAAAATCTACTACTGTCATTATGAATATTTCCACTAGTACTAATAAATATTGAATTTTACTTTTTTTTAAATTACTTTCTTCCTCGTTTTCTCGAAAGCTATTAGAGATATTGGTAATATCATTGCATCATCTGATACACCTAATTCAACTGTACAACTGATATTATGAATATTTGTTCTATGACTAATAATTACGCAGTAAAAAAAAACCGTATTTTTATATAAAAACATGATTTTCCTCGTCATTTTCTCGAAAGCTATTAGAGATATTGGAAATATAATTGCAGCATCTGATAGACCTAATTAAACTGTACAACTGATATTATGAATATTTGTTCTATGACTAATAATTACGCAGTAAAATTCAACTTAATATTTATATAAAAACATGATTTTCCTCCTCATTTTCTCGAAATCTATTAGAGATATTGGAAATATCGCTGCAGCATCTGATAGACCTAATTAAACTGTAAAACTGACATTATGAATATTTGTTCTATGACTAATAATTACGCAGTAAAATGAAACTATATATTTATATAAAAACATGACATTCCTCCTCATTTTCTCGAAAGCTATTAGAGATATTGGAAATATAATTGCAGCATCTGATAGACCTAATTAAACTGTACAACTGATATTATGAATATTTGTTCTATGACTAATAATTACGCAGTAAAATTAAACTTTATATTTATATAAAAACATGACTTTCCTCCTAATTTTCTCGAAAGCTATTAGTGATATTGGAAATATCATTACAGCATCTGATATACCTAATTAAACTGTACAACTGTCATTATGAATATTTGTTCTATGACTAATAATTACTCAGTAAAATGAAACTTAATATTTCTATATAAACATAACTTTTCTCCTCATTTTCTCGAAAGCTATTAGAGATATTGGAAATATCATTGCAGCATCTGATACACTTAATTAAACTGTACAACTGATATTATGAATATTTGTTCTATGGCTAATAATTACGCAGTAAAATGAAACTTAATATTTATATAAAAACATGACTTTCCTCCTCATTTTCTGGAAAGCTATTAGAGATATTGGAAATATGATTGCAGCATCTGATACACCTAATTAAACTGTACAACTCTCATTATGAATATTTGTTCTATGACTAATAATTACGCAGTAAAATGAAACTTAATATTTATATAAAAACATGAATTTCCTCCTCATTTTCTCGAAAGCTATTAGAGATATTGGAAATATAATTGCAGCATCTGATACACGTAATTAAACTGTACAACTCTCATTATGAATATTTGTTCTATGACTAATAATTACGCAGTAAAATGAAACTTAATATTTATATAAAAACATGAATTTCTTCCTCATTTTCTCGAAAGCTATTAGAGATATTGGAAATATCATTGCAGCATCTCATACGCCTAATTAAACTGTACAACTCTCATTATGAATATTTGTTCTATGACTAATAATTACGCAGTAAAATTCAAACTTAATATTTATATAAAAACATGATTTTCCTCCTCATTTTCTCGAAAGCTATTAGAGATATTGGAAATATCACTGCAGCATCTGATAGACCTAATTAAAACTGTAAAACTGACATTATGAATATTTGTTCTATGACTAATAATTACGCAGTAAAATGAAACTATATATTTATATAAAAACATGACATTCCTCCTCATTTTCTCGAAAGCTATTAGAGATATTGGAAATATAATTGCAGCATCTGATAGACCTAATTAAACTGTACAACTGATATTATGAATATTTTTTCTATGACTAATAATTACGCAGTAAAATTAAACTTTATATTTATATAAAAACATGACTTTCCTCCTAATTTTCTCGAAAGCTATTAGTGATATTGGAAATATCATTACAGCATCTGATATACCTAATTAAACTGTACAACTGTCATTATGAATATTTGTTCTATGACTAATAATTACTCAGTAAAATGAAACTTAATATTTCTATATAAACATAACTTTTCTCCTCATTTTCTCGAAAGCTATTAGAGATATTGGAAATATCATTGCAGCATCTGATCCACTTAATTAAACTGTACAACTGATATTATGAATATTTGTTCTATAGCTAATAATTACGCAGTAAAATGAAACTTAATATTTATATAAAAACATGACTTTCCTCCTCATTTTCTGGAAAGCTATTAGAGATATTGGAAATATGATTGCAGCATCTGATACACCTAATTAAACTGTACAACTCTCATTATGAATATTTGTTCTGTGACTAATAATTACGCAGTAAAATGAAACTTAATATTTATATAAAAACATGAATTTCCTCCTCATTTTCTCGAAAGCTATTAGAGATATTGGAAATATAATTACAGCATCTGATACACGTAATTAAACTGTACAACTCTCATTATGAATATTTGTTCTATGACTAATAATTACGCAGTAAAATGAAACTTAATATTTATATAAAAACATGAATTTCTTCCTCATTTTCTCGAAAGCTATTAGAGATATTGGAAATATCATTGCAGCATCTCATACGCCTAATTAAACTGTACAACTCTCATTATGAATATTTCTTCTATGACTAATAATTACGCAGTAAAATGAAACTTAATATTTATATAAAAACACTATTTTCCTCCTCATTTTCTCGAAAGCTATTAGAGATATTGGAAATATCACTGCAGCATCTGATAGACCTAATTAAAATGTAAAACTGACATTATGAATATTTGTTCTATGACTAATAATTACGCAGTAAAATGAAACTATATATTTATATAAAAACATGACATTCCTCCTTTATTTTCTCGAAAGCTATTAGAGATATTGGAAATATCATTGCAGCATCTGATAGACCTGATTAAAATCTACTACTGTCATTATGAATATTTCCACTAGTACTAATAAATATTGAATTTTACTTTTTTTTAAATTACTTTCTTCCTCGTTTTCTCGAAAGCTATTAGAGATATTGGTAATATCATTGCATCATCTGATACACCTAATTCAACTGTACAACTGATATTATGAATATTTGTTCTATGACTAATAATTACGCAGTAAAAAAAACCGTATTTTTATATAAAAACATGATTTTCCTCGTCATTTTCTCGAAAGCTATTAGAGATATTGGAAATATAATTGCAGCATCTGATAGACCTAATTAAACTGTACAACTGATATTATGAATATTTGTTCTATGACTAATAATTACGCAGTAAAATTCAACTTAATATTTATATAAAAACATGATTTTCCTCCTCATTTTCTCGAAATCTATTAGAGATTTTGGAAATATCGCTGCAGCATCTGATAGACCTAATTAAACTGTAAAACTGACATTATGAATATTTGTTCTATGACTAATAATTACGCAGTAAAATGAAACTATATATTTATATAAAAACATGACATTCCTCCTCATTTTCTCGAAAGCTATTAGAGATATTGGAAATATAATTGCAGCATCTGATAGACCTAATTAAACTGTACAACTGATATTATGAATATTTTTTCTATGACTAATAATTACGCAGTAAAATTAAACTTTATATTTATATAAAAACATGACTTTCCTCCTAATTTTCTCGAAAGCTATTAGTGATATTGGAAATATCATTACAGCATCTGATATACCTAATTAAACTGTACAACTGTCATTATGAATATTTGTTCTATGACTAATAATTACTCAGTAAAATGAAACTTAATATTTCTATATAAACATAACTTTTCTCCTCATTTTCTCGAAAGCTATTAGAGATATTGGAAATATCATTGCAGCATCTGATCCACTTAATTAAACTGTACAACTGATATTATGAATATTTGTTCTATAGCTAATAATTACGCAGTAAAATGAAACTTAATATTTATATAAAAACATGACTTTCCTCCTCATTTTCTGGAAAGCTATTAGAGATATTGGAAATATGATTGCAGCATCTGATACACCTAATTAAACTGTACAACTCTCATTATGAATATTTGTTCTGTGACTAATAATTACGCAGTAAAATGAAACTTAATATTTATATAAAAACATGAATTTCCTCCTCATTTTCTCGAAAGCTATTAGAGATATTGGAAATATAATTACAGCATCTGATACACGTAATTAAACTGTACAACTCTCATTATGAATATTTGTTCTATGACTAATAATTACGCAGTAAAATGAAACTTAATATTTATATAAAAACATGAATTTCTTCCTCATTTTCTCGAAAGCTATTAGAGATATTGGAAATATCATTGCAGCATCTCATACGCCTAATTAAACCTTACAACTCTCATTATGAATATTTCTTCTATGACTAATAATTACGCAGTAAAATGAAACTTAATATTTATATAAAAACAATTTCCCTCCTCATTTTCTCGAAAGGTATTAGAGATATTGGAAATATCACTGCAGCATCTGATAGACCTAATTAAAATGTAAAACTGACATTATGAATATTTGTTCTATGACTAATAATTACGCAGTAAAATGAAACTATATATATATATAAAAACATGATATACCTCCTCATTTTCTCGAAAGCTATTAGAGATATTGGAAATATCATTGCAGCATCTGATAGACCTGATTAAAATCTACTACTGTCATTATGAATATTTCCACTAGTACTAATAAATATTGAATTTTACTTTTTTTTAAATTACTTTCTTCCTCGTTTTCTCGAAAGCTATTAGAGATATTGGAAATATCATTGCATCATCTGATACACCTAATTCAACTGTACAACTGATATTATGAATATTTGTTCTATGACTAATAATTACGCAGTAAAAAAAACCGTATTTTTATATAAAAACATGATTTTCCTCGTCATTTTCTCGAAAGCTATTAGAGATATTGGAAATATAATTGCAGCATCTGATAGACCTAATTAAACTTTACAACTGATATTATGAATATTTGTTCTATGACTAATAATTACGCAGTAAAATTAAACTTAATATTTATATAAAAACATGATTTTCCTCCTCATTTTCTCGAAATCTATTAGAGATATTGGAAATATCGCTGCAGCATCTGATAGACCTAATTAAATTGTAAAACTGACATTATGAATATTTGTTCTATGACTAATAATTACGCAGTAAAATGAAACTATATATTTATATAAAAACATGACATTCCTCCTCATTTTCTCGAAAGCTATTAGAGATATTGGAAATATAATTGCAGCATCTGATAGACCTAATTAAACTGTACAACTGTCATTATGAATATTTGTTCTATGACTAATAATTACTCAGTAAAATGAAACTTAATATTTCTATATAAACATAACTTTTCTCCTCATTTTCTCGAAAGGTATTAGAGATATTGGAAATATCATTACAGCATCTGATACACTTAATTAAACTGTACAACTGATATTATGAATATTTGTTCTATGGCTAATAATTACGCAGTAAAATGAAACTTAATATTTATATAAAAACATGACTTTCCTCCTCATTTTCTCGAAAGCTATTAGAGATATTGGAAATATAATTGCAGCATCTGATACACGTAATTAAACTGTACAACTCTCATTATGAATATTTGTTCTATGACTAATAATTACGCAGTAAAATGAAACTTAATATTTATATAAAAACATGAATTTCTTCCTCATTTTCTCGAAAGCTATTAGAGATATTGGAAATATCATTGCAGCATCTCATACGCCTAATTAAACTGTACAACTCTCATTATGAATATTTGTTCTATGACTAATAATTACGCAGTAAAATGAAACTTAATATTTATATAAAAACACTATTTTCCTCCTCATTTTCTCGAAAGCTATTAGAGATATTGGAAATATCACTGCAGCATCTGATAGACCTAATTAAAATGTAAAACTGACATTATGAATATTTGTTCTATGACTAATAATTACGCAGTAAAATGAAACTATATATTTATATAAAAACATGACATTCCTCCTTATTTTCTCGAAAGCTATTAGAGATATTGGAAATATCATTGCAGCATCTGATAGACCTGATTAAAATCTACTACTGTCATTATGAATATTTCCACTAGTACTAATAAATATTGAATTTTACTTTTTTTTAAATTACTTTCTTCCTCGTTTTCTCGAAAGCTATTAGAGATATTGGAAATATCATTGCATCATCTGATACACCTAATTCAACTGTACAACTGATATTATGAATATTTGTTCTATGACTAATAATTACGCAGTAAAAAAAACCGTATTTTTATATAAAAACATGATTTTCCTCGTCATTTTCTCGAAAGCTATTAGAGATATTGGAAATATAATTGCAGCATCTGATAGACCTAATTAAACTGTACAACTGATATTATGAATATTTGTTCTATGACTAATAATTACGCAGTAAAATTCAACTTAATATTTATATAAAAACATGATTTTCCTCCTCATTTTCTCGAAATCTATTAGAGATATTGGAAATATCGCTGCAGCATCTGATAGACCTAATTAAACTGTAAAACTGACATTATGAATATTTGTTCTATGACTAATAATTACGCAGTAAAATGAAACTATATATTTATATAAAAACATGACATTCCTCCTCATTTTCTCGAAAGCTATTAGAGATATTGGAAATATAATTGCAGCATCTGATAGACCTAATTAAACTGTACAACTGTCATTATGAATATTTGTTCTATGACTAATAATTACTCAGTAAAATGAAACTTAATATTTCTATATAAACATAACTTTCTCCTCATTTTCTCGAAAGGTATTAGAGATATTGGAAATATCATTACAGCATCTGATACACTTAATTAAACTGTACAACTGATATTATGAATATTTGTTCTATGGCTAATAATTACGCAGTAAAATGAAACTTAATATTTATATAAAAACATGACTTTCCTCCTCATTTTCTCGAAAGCTATTAGAGATATTGGAAATATAATTGCAGCATCTGATACACGTAATTAAACTGTACAACTCTCATTATGAATATTTGTTCTATGACTAATAATTACGCAGTAAAATGAAACTTAATATTTATATAAAAACATGAATTTCTTCCTCATTTTCTCGAAAGCTATTAGAGATATTGGAAATATCATTGCAGCATCTCGTACGCCTAATTAAACTGTACAACTCTCATTATGAATATTTGTTCTATGACTAATAATTACGCAGTAAAATGAAACTTAATATTTATATAAAAACACTATTTTCCTCCTCATTTTCTCGAAAGCTATTAGAGATATTGGAAATATCACTGCAGCATCTGATAGACCTAATTAAAACTGTAAAACTGACATTATGAATATTTGTTCTATGACTAATAATTACGCAGTAAAATGAAACTATATATTTATATAAAAACATGACATTCCTCCTTTATTTTCTCGAAAGCTATTAGAGATATTGGAAATATCATTGCAGCATCTGATAGACCTGATTAAAATCTACTACTGTCATTATGAATATTTCCACTAGTACTAATAAATATTGAATTTTACTTTTTTTTAAATTACTTTCTTCCTCGTTTTCTCGAAAGCTATTAGAGATATTGGAAATATCATTGCATCATCTGATACACCTAATTCAACTGTACAAACTGATATTATGAATATTTGTTCTATGACTAATAATTACGCAGTAAAATGAAACTATATATTTATATAAAAACATGACTTTCCTCCTTCATTTTCTCGAAAGCTATTAGAGATATTGGAAATATCATTGCAGCATCTGATAGACCTGATTAAAATCTACTACTGTCATTATGAATATTTCCACTAGTACTAATAAATATTGAATTTACTTTTTTTTAAATTACTTTCTTCCTCGTTTTCTCGAAAGCTATTAGAGATATTGGAAATATCATTGCAGCATCTGATACACCTAATTAAACTGTACAACTGATATTATGAATATTTGTTCTATGACTAATAATTACGCAGTAAAAAAAACCGTATTTTTATATAAAAACATGATTTTCCTCGTCATTTTCTCGAAAGCTATTAGAGATATTGGAAATATAATTGCAGCATCTGATAGACCTAATTAAACTGTACAACTGATATTATGAATATTTGTTCTATGACTAATAATTACGCAGTAAAATTCAACTTAATATTTATATAAAAACATGATTTTCCTCCTCATTTTCTCGAAATCTATTAGAGATATTGGAAATATCGCTGCAGCATCTGATAGACCTAATTAAACTGTAAAACTGACATTATGAATATTTGTTCTATGACTAATAATTACGCAGTAAAATGAAACTATATATTTATATAAAAACATGACATTCCTCCTCATTTTCTCGAAAGCTATTAGAGATATTGGAAATATAATTGCAGCATCTGATAGACCTAATTAAACTGTACAACTGATATTATGAATATTTTTTCTATGACTAATAATTACGCAGTAAAATTAAACTTTATATTTATATAAAAACATGACTTTCCTCCTAATTTTCTCGAAAGCTATTAGTGATATTGGAAATATCATTACAGCATCTGATATACCTAATTAAACTGTACAACTGTCATTATGAATATTTGTTCTATGACTAATAATTACTCAGTAAAATGAAACTTAATATTTCTATATAAACATAACTTTTCTCCTCATTTTCTCGAAAGCTATTAGAGATATTGGAAATATCATTGCAGCATCTGATCCACTTAATTAAACTGTACAACTGATATTATGAATATTTGTTCTATGGCTAATAATTACGCAGTAAAATGAAACTTAATATTTATATAAAAACATGACTTTCCTCCTCATTTTCTGGAAAGCTATTAGAGATATTGGAAATATGATTGCAGCATCTGATACACCTAATTAAACTGTACAACTCTCATTATGAATATTTGTTCTGTGACTAATAATTACGCAGTAAAATGAAACTTAATATTTATATAAAAACATGAATTTCCTCCTCATTTTCTCGAAAGCTATTAGAGATATTGGAAATATAATTCAGCATCTGATACACGTAATTAAACTGTACAACTCTCATTATGAATATTTGTTCTATGACTAATAATTACGCAGTAAAATGAAACTTAATATTTATATAAAAACATGAATTTCTTCCTCATTTTCTCGAAAGCTATTAGAGATATTGGAAATATTATTGCAGCATCTCATACGCCTAATTAAACTGTACAACTCTCATTATGAATATTTCTTCTATGACTAATAATTACGCAGTAAAATGAAACTTAATATTTATATAAAAACAATTTTCCTCCTCATTTTCTCGAAAGGTATTAGAGATATTGGAAATATCACTGCAGCATCTGATAGACCTAATTAAAATGTAAAACTGACATTATGAATATTTGTTCTATGACTAATAATTACGCAGTAAAATGAAACTATATATATATATAAAAACATGACATTCCTCCTCATTTTCTCGAAAGCTATTAGAGATATTGGAAATATCATTGCAGCATCTGATAGACCTGATTAAAATCTACTACTGTCATTATGAATATTTCCACTAGTACTAATAAATATTGAATTTTACTTTTTTTTAAATTACTTTCTTCCTCGTTTTCTCGAAAGCTATTAGAGATATTGAAAATATCATTGCATCATCTGATACACCTAATTCAACTGTACAACTGATATTATGAATATTTGTTCTATGACTAATAATTACGCAGTAAAAAAAAACGTATTTTTATATAAAAACATGATTTTCCTCGTCATTTTCTCGAAAGCTATTAGAGATATTGGAAATATAATTGCAGCATCTGATAGAGCTAATTAAACTGTACAACTGATATTATGAATATTTGTTCTATGACTAATAATTACGCAGTAAAAT
>JAPQNM010000008.1:13457428-13507428 GCA_029783475.1 Metacarcinus magister | reverse complement strand
GATTCTACTGTTCAAATCGGATAAACCAGGAGAAATTTACTATCCTAAGCATATTATTCAATGTATAGATTGAAAAATCATAAATTATTAGATCACAGGCGATACAAGAAACTTTTTGCATTATCACGGTGAATGGGTTAATAGCGTAACGACATCCAGTGATTTAGTGTCAGCTCTTGCAATCGTCTCTTCGCTCCAATTGGTCTGCAGGCAATCCGATTTATGCCGTCATGTAGCCAACCCAATAACCTCTCCTGCAACCCCGCGGCAGGACACGATTCGGGGAAGGGGATCGGATTGGGGGTTTGGGGTTAGCTGGGGGGAGAGGGGGGAGAATTCTATTACTCTTCAAATTTTAGTTTTGGTCCAAGAAACATGAAACCCAACATGTTGCTTCATCTTATTTTTTGAGGGAAGACCCACTCTTTCTCATCTTCCTCCTCTGATTCTCTTATTCCTGCTTCTCCTTTTTTGTTTTTCTCTTTTTCCTCCTCCTCCTCCTCCTCCTCCTCGTCGTTATCATCATCATCATCATCATCATCACGCTAACATATGCCAGATGTGTACTGCAGATGTGTCCAAAACAAAGAGACACTGATGCCATTTGGTACTTGCAGTGTTAGTATTATTAGAAGTAAGGGTGGTGATAATAGTAGTAGTAGTAGTAGTAGTAGTAGTAATAATAGTAACAGTAGTAGTAGTAGTAGTAGTAGTAGTAGTAGGAGTAATTATTTTTGTTATAGTTATTTATTACAGCAATAGTAATAACAATAAGTGCTGTACTCCTCGTAGTTAATGTTCTTGTTGTTGTTATTGCTGTTGCCTTTGTAATAACATTAGTATGAGGTGGTAGATGTATAAATGCTATTTTAACTTAGTCTATGGTCGTCAGCTATATATAAAGAAAACGAGGTGGGTCTTCAACTGTATCTAGAGAAAACGAGTTGTGTCTTCAGCTGTATATAAAGAAAACGAGGTGGGTCTTCAGCTGTATATAAAGAAAATGAGTTGAGTCTCCCTTGCATTCACACTGATCATCAAGGAAAATGGGTTAGTGTCAACGCTTCCCATTTTCTTCCATGCACTATTTTTGGCTGGTTGTTGTGTTGTTTGTTTCCTTCTCATGTTGATGTTGTTTACCTCTGCCTCTCTACCTCCCTGCCGCCTCCAGTTACCATCGTGTCTCCTACGGCAGGAAAATTGTGTTCCGCGTACTCATAGTTTTTCTATTTCTCGACTTTTCTTCATTATTCCTTCCTATGTTGTGTTTTCTTTCTTGTTATTTGAACTACGGAATTTTATTATTATATGTTTGGTATGTATGGATATATATCTCTCTTTCTCTTTCTTTCACCACTCCACACAGTCAACACACACACACACACACACACACACACACACACACACACACACACACACACACACACACACACACACACACACACACACACACACACACACAACATAGTCAACAAACCCTCACCTATATCTCACAACCCTTCACACACGCCCACACCCTCACGCCCACACACTGCTCACACCCTTCCCATCCTCGCCCCTTGTTCTCACTCTACCCACACGTCCAGAGAGCGTGTGGCTGTCAAAAATACAGGAGTGGTATAGCTCACAAGTTTTTTTTTGTTCTGAGGGAGATGAAGTAGAGGCAGGCTCACGCGAGAGAGAGAGAGAGAGAGAGAGAGAGAGAGAGAGAGAGAGAGAGAGAGAGAGAGAGAGAGAGAGAGAGAGAGAGAGAGAGAGAGAGAGAGTTTTATTAGTCATTTGCTAGACATATATCCTCTTACTATGTTCTTTTCCTCTCTAACACCTTTCATTCCCTCGCCTTCCTACGTGAACTCTCTCCCTTAGTAATCCATTTCTTCCCCCTTTTTTTCCCTCCTTTATTTCCTGCCAATCTTCCAATAGTATTTGCTCCACTTTAACAAGACTCGTTCACTCCATCACGAAGCAGTATCAGAAGGTTTCATACGAGCAAAATAAAGTGAAAGGAGAGAGAGGGAGGAAAGGTGGTGAAAAAAACGCGGGAAAAATACGAGGAAAAACTCCGTCCTATTTCATATCCGTTGCTCCCTGATGTGCTGTGAAGCGTTCATCTGCCCTCGTCACTCCTAAGTTTGTTGGTGTTGGTGCTGATGTTTATGTCTGCTGTATGTTTGTTAATGTTGTGCTCTCATCTAATCTTCTTCCCCTTAAGACCACGAGCTTGTAAAAGTCTACGGACCTGGCGTGTATGTTTTCACTTATTTATATTTTCTTGGTGGTGTTGTTTTTATTTATTTATGCCGCTTTTAAGAGAAGATTAGAGTTATATATTATTTTAGACTTTGAAAACTCTGTATTTTTATTTTAAAGTAAAGTAAGACATATGAAGCGTAATTTATATTTTTCCTCGAGAGTCTGTAACAGTTTTTTTTATTTCTCGAAGGAACTGAGACGCCACACAAAATTAAGCCTCTTCACTATTTTCTGCAAAGGGCGTTGGGTACTTGTCTTTTTCCTCCTCCTCCCCCTCCTCCTCCTCCTCCTCCTCCTCCTCCTCCTCCTCCTCCTCCTCCTCCTCCTCCTCCTCCTCCTCTTCAACATGCCATACTAGTTTATTTATTTATTTTCTTACACTCCTCACATCCGCCCATTCATTTCCTGACCCACGTGCCCTAAATTCTACACCCACTACCTTGCCCTCCATCCACACACACACCTTCCTCCCTTACATCACGCACTGGAAATCCCACCCACAAACATATCTCCATTGCTCTTTCATACCTCAAAAAATCACGCCCACACGCCGCCCACACCACTCAGCCACCGACCAGTGCCACCTTTAGCTCACCACGCCACAACCTCAGATCAAACGGCGCCATCAGCCTCACACAGTGCCACTTTACCTGTAACTTTTCTCCCATACTTTGCAATCACCCGTCACTTCCACGCTGAGTCCCCCTTTCCATCATCACCCGCCCCCCCCCACCCCCCCCACCCCCCCGGACCCACCTTCCCCATCCACCCTAGTATAGTCCTCGCCCACTCACCCTCTCACGCCCTTGACCAACTTTAGCTGCCACCCTCTTATGTCTTCTCCCTCGATTTTTATTGGTGCCCCCCACACACACACACACACACACACACACACACACACACACACACACACACACACACACACACACACACACACACACGCCAATTGTCGTCGTCCCCAGCACAGCAGTAAGTGAGATATTGATTCTATTTCCTCGTGTGGACAAAAGGAGAATGACTTGTTACACCTCCTCAACCTGTGCTGCTTGGCGATTTGTCGTTTGGGGGAAGGTGAGCTTAACCGGCAATCACAGGAAGGAAGGAGGAAGGGAGAGAGGAAAGGTTGGAAGTATGAAAAGGGCAAAGGAAGGAAAGGAGGAGGAACGAGAAGGGGAGTAAAGGAAAAATATGGTCCTGTGGAAATAGCACAAGGAAGAGATGATGCAGGAGGCAAAGGGAAGGAAAGGAAAAAGAGGAAATACAAGAGACGTGAATATCAAAGTTTTAATGGTGTACAACGAAGCGAAAGAAAGAATGAGATGAAAGATATATATATAGAATTATGTCTATAAAAATAATAATAAAAAAGATAATGTTTTGACAAGCTGAGAAGTAACTGAAACATAAAAGTAAAGTATAACAACATTTAGACAAGTGGAAAGTATGTGTCATTTCCAACTCAAAATAAATGAATGACGGAAACAAGAGAAACAACGAGAAGATGAATCTAAATAAAAGGAAAACGGAAACGAAGAATAAGATAAAAATACTAAACAAAGATATAACGAAGGAGAGGAAGAGGTGGAGAGGGATGAAGGAAGGGAGGAAGAAAGGAAGGAAGTACAGTGACAAAGGAGTCGGCAGCAAAGAGGTAGAGAGCCGAGCCAAAGAGTTAATAGATAAGCAAAACACTGCCAACGTCTGCACACTACACCCTCACAACCCTGCTCTTGGCTTCCGCACTCTCCCCTCGTCCTTCCCTTCCTCCCGTTCTCCCCTCATCCTCCCTCGTAACGTCGGTGTTCCCGCGCCTCTCTCTTCCTGGATACATTTGTCGCGCGGGATACATAACCTGAACATCTATCCTTGAGAGGAATGAACACTAAGAGGGACGACCTGAGGCTTCACACTCTTGGCCCTCCGCCACCTAACATACCTCGAGGCACGCCAGCCACCTCTCTCTCTCCCTATCTCTCTCTCTCTCTCTCTCTCTCTCTCTCTCCTCTCTCTCTCTCCTCTCCTCTCTCTCTCTCTCCTCTCTCTCTCTCTCTCCTCTCTCTCTCTCTCTCTCTCTCTCTCGCTCTCTCGCACACACGCACAAAAGAATTAAATTGTATAAAAATAGAGACATGACGAGCTTGACACAATCATATAATAATACAATTACGTATTAATACACACACACACACACACACACACACACACACACACACACACACACACACACACACACACACACACACAAACACGTCTCAGCAACACTCATTACACAGGTGGGAAGCAAAACCCGACTGGTGGCCTATCGCCCTCATTCCAACGGGTCGAGGGTCGCTACGAGGAATGAGGGAGTGAGGCGGTGAGGGTGGTGGGTTGTTGGGGTATATGGGGTGTTGGTGGTGTTGGGGGAGGGGTGAAGGAGTGATGGGGAATGAGGTGGTGGTAGTGTTGAGGTGTTGGGTGTTGGTGGTGTTGGGGGAGGGGTGAAGGAGTGAGGGGGGACGAGGTGGTGGTAGTGTTGGGGTGTTGGGTGAAGGGTGAAGGACAGTTCGCTGGCACGTCCGTCTTAAGGAAGCTTGAACCGTGACGCGTGTAGTGGCCCCGAAAAACAGATGCAGAGCCCCACCTGGCATCTACTACCCTTACCTCCCGCACCGTTTCTCTATTTCTTTCTCTTTTTTTTTTTACTCTCTCTCTCTCTCTCGCACATAAAGGCTCTGAAACACTAATATCCTACAGATCAACAATGTAAAAATAAAACAGATCCTTATTAAAGTCACTCATTGAGATCAGATACAAAAATGTTGAAAGGATTCACGTAAAGGACGATCCAACCCAACGTGGATCTCCGGCAACACGAGGGGAAACGAAGTGTCAGTGAGGAGAGGCAGCGCGATCAGGAGGCAAATACAGAAAGGTCACCACGGGAAACACAGAAGATGGGGCCGTGAGGGGAAACGCGCCACAAAGCAATAGCAGAGGGAAGGTGAGGGGATACAGGGAGCAGGTGAGGGGACGCAGGAAGGCACAAGGAACATAGATACGTGAGGGGACACTAGCAAGTTAAAAGAGTCATTTAATGGGACACAAACAGGTGAGAGGACGCGGTAAAAGAGGGGACCATGCAAGTGAAGGGGTTTGGTATGAAAAGATGCGTTCAGATAAAGGGAGTCAGGTGAGGGAAGAGAGAC
Source organism: Metacarcinus magister (assembly GCA_029783475.1). Lineage (NCBI taxonomy): Eukaryota > Metazoa > Arthropoda > Malacostraca > Decapoda > Cancridae > Metacarcinus > Metacarcinus magister. Next base: position 13,501,987 of record JAPQNM010000008.1, on the reverse strand, counting down.
AGGTGATGAGAGATAGACAGGTGAGTGGACACATTCAGGTGAGGGTACACAGACAGGTGACAGTACAAAGGTTGCTGAGGGGATACCTGCGTCAGCCTCACCAACATGCGTGACAGGAAGTACAGTCTTTAATGAAGGTCGTCTGTGTGAAAGCATAGTTCGAGTACTTTTCCTTTAGTTTTTTAGTCACAACGGAGCACCAACATTTTTTTTTCAACTTCATAATCACGATAAACAGTTGAAAATGTGCTTTAATTTAAGGATAATCATGGATATGTATTCCGAACTTGTTATTAATACATTCATTCAAGAAGATAATATACTCCGATGTTGACAGAATTTTGTTTGTCAGTTTATGTCATTTTGTGGCTCAAGAGACAAATGTTTTTGAGTGAATGTATGCATCATGGACACGGGACTCAGTGTTGAAGTGTCCAAACATTAGCTGGCTCCTGGGAGACGCGTGGCTCGGGTGTGGTGGCCAACTCTCCACTCCTGTGTAACCGTCGGGTTCAGATGCTTGGGAAACCCCTTGCCAATAATTCTTGATAGTTTTTGTAGCTTTACGACCATTTTTAAACATGAGTACGTGCACGTTTCTCCTCCTTCATGATGCGGAACCAACTCGATTGCCACTCCCAGCGTACATTTACTTTGTTTATTCGATGCCTATTCAAATTATTCCCAGCCAAGAGTAACGTAAACCCTTGAAGTGTGTCTGGATGACGTCAAGACAAATGATGGAAGGTCAGCATCATAGTAATGTTAAAACAACTCACGAAATACAAGCATTGAACGCAGCTGCTTATCAAGAAAAACTGACGCAAGAGACGCCAGCCTTGCCAGGGCGGGGACCTCAGTGCCTTAGAAAACTCCCTCCAACAGCTTACTTACTACATCTGTTTTATGTCACTGGCTATTACTCACGACAAAGTGGTCTGTCCGAACACTCAGGTTTGCTTCCAATCATAAACATACGAATAATTGAACAGTGAATTTTGTTGACTTTTTAATGCAACTCTGCTTACTTTTTGATATAGAGGTTTCTTTGTGCATATGTTACTGAAAATGTGTTCAATAATATAATTGCACTATTAGTGAGGTAAATATAAACATGTTTCCTCGTGTTAGAGATAAGCTGATTTTACGATCGTTGTAAAGAATGTATTGTGAAGATGTGACGCGCGTGGTCGTTAGTGTCAAGGTGATGCCGCCCAGCACTCAGGCGACAAAGGAGGAAAGTGCCGAGCATTCATAAAACCTGACGTCTGTGATGCATTGTTGTTTTCCTTTCCTGAACAGAACTTCTAATGTCAATGTCTTCAGTAAACTAACAAGTGACTTAATGGTCTCTTTTTTTCACTTTCTGTTTGTGTATTATTGCAGTTCTTAGTTCTTCCCAAAATCGTGTTGTTGTTTAATCATTGTTTTTATCGGGAATGAGTTTTTTTTGTGACTGAAAATTAAATCATCGGAATGCTTGATCTGGGCTGAAGATTAATAAAAAGTGGTAACTCATCCAAACAGAAAAGTATTGAAAACATGTTCTTTTTTCCTCAACTGCATCCATTTAAACTCACAAGCAAAACGCAAAAAAAAAAAAACACAAACACATTGAACCAATATTGTTGTCAATTATTACTATACTGCCAATAAAGACTCGTCACATAACCTATCGACAATCAATAACATCATACATATCCTCTTGACATGTGCATTCCGTTCACATAACATGGCAATATTGCAAGCACTACACGTTTCATCATAGCCGCTATCCCACTGGGGGGAAATATCATGCACTTTTATGTCAGCAGCGTCCTAAAATACCTCACAAGTCTTGATTCAGGCTTTTGATGGAGTGGAGCATTGATTGGGCTGACGCTCGTCCTTGTCGCTTTCACCACAACCTCGTTCCCGCCCCAGGTACAAGCAGAACGGGCAGGCACACGCTCACCCTCCCATGTTATCACCACCACGTATATGAACGATTTTTCTTCCCTCTACCCACGTCCACCACTACCACCACTACCACCTACAGCTCCCATAACCCCTCCTGACAAACACACACACACACACACACACACACGTACACACACAAACAGGCTTGTATGCTTTGAATTAAAAGATTTGAAGGGGAACAAAATAGCGTTTATTTTCCTAATAGATCTGCATCATCAGACAAATGGATCGCCAAAAGGCTGAATGGAAAAAGAGAAAGGAAAGAAGTTGACGATAAAATGATGACAAAAAATGTATACAAAAAAATAGCCTTTGACATTTAGATATACTCAATAATATCAGGTACACATGATTAAAAAAAAAAAAAGTTTCATGCGTTTCCTCTCTCTTTTTTATCTGTGTTATTTATTCTGTGTGTGTGTTTGTGTGTTTGTGTGTTTGTGAGTGTGTGTGTGTGTGTGTGTGTATGTGTGTGTGTGTGTGTGTGTGTGTGTGTGTGTGTGTGTGTGTGTGTGTGTGTGTGTGTGTGTGTGTGTGTGTGTGTGTTTGTTTCTGTGTTTGTGAGTGTGATGGCCTTTGCAACGCTTCCGAGATGTAAAGGGCACGTGGCCAAACGAGCAAGGACACACACACACACACACACACATACACACACACACACACACACACACACACACACACACACACACACACACACACACACACACACATACACACACACATACACACGCTCTTCACAACCCTGGGAGAAGATAAGCCTCTGTCAGCAAGGTCTTTACTGGTACGTCTTGGCTGTCCCTTTGAATTCCCCGGAAGTCTTGCCGCTCGTTATATAAAGGGAGTTTTGTTAAAAGTGTTGTGTTGGTGTGAAAGTGGTGGACGCCGTCAGCCTTTTAATACGACTAAGTGACAAGACTTTTGAACCTGTACGTGATCTTTTGTGTGTGGTTTTACAGTTGAACCTTGACTTTAATGGACACTACTTAAGAATATATAAAACTGGAAATCTTTGTAATGTAGTGCAAGAAAAAGAAAAATACAATTACCTACTGATATCTAGCGCTATTTACAACAAAAAAGGATAGAAAATTCAATAATAAAGTAAGAGAATATGAACCTTAGTAACATTTCTTTATTATGAAAGATTTGGTTTTGTAAAAGATGCAATATAATATGAAATATATATAATTTCAGGTCCATTTTCTGTTTTGAACCCAACGTAATCTTGTGTAAGGATGTTTAGATGTGATTTACTAGTATGCCATTTAAGTTTAAATCGTCTGTGGTCTACAAAGGTATACAAAAAAGAAAGCAGAATTGTGTGACGGGTTTCATTGTGATGTTTTGTTGTGTTCTGGATAGACACGAAATTTTATTTAAACTTCTGTTGTTGTTGAACGTAATTTGAGTTGAAAGGTTGTCTTGCTCGCTTTTTGTGGCTCGATTTTCGCTTTTGCCTTCCCGATAACCCTTTAATGGGAATAGTTTGGTTCAGTTTTTCCATACATACACTGACGGTTCGCTTTGTTGGAGTGTTCCTGAGTGGTATTGTGTTGTATCTTTGTAACAATGATATTTATGATTCAACTTCTCTATATCTATTTATCTATCTATGTATCTCTCTCTCTCTCTCTCTCTCTCTCTCTCTCTCTCTCTCTCTCTCTCTCTCTCTCTCTCTCTCTCTCTCTCTCTCTCTCTCTCTCTCTCTCTCTCTCTCTCTCTCTCTCTCTCTCTCTCTCTCTCTCTCTTTATACATATATATATATATATATACACACACACACTTACACACACACACATAAACACATATCACACACGCACACATATGAACACAAGCACACACAGTGCAGGTAATTTGGTCACGTCTTGGTCTTGCTGGCACCTCATGTCGTCTGTCTGGCCACACCGCGTTGCCAGGACCAACACCACAGATTTATAGTTGTTGTGGGTTTTGTGTTTTGTGTTTTTAATATATACAAGACACACACGCACACACACATTTTTGTTGCTGTTTAGTTAATGAATCTTTTATTCAATGGTGTATCTTAAGAACTGCAGTATATGTGAGTGACGGCCTTTTGAATTTAACTTCTGAATCGTTTTATTTTAAACCTGTCATCTTATTCGGCACCTGAACATACACGCTTCTTACTTATCATTCGTAGGAAACTCAGGTGAATGTTTACAAGAATAATATCTGTTTACTTCTGTGTGATGCACGTCAAGTTGTAGCTCAGTGAAGCGTGAAGGATGGATCGTCATAATTAAAGCTGCACATGAATTTGTACACAGTCTGGGAACAATACTAACAATCACATAACAGCCTGACACACTTGCAAATACTAAATGATCTTTAACGCAATCTAGGATGATGCTTTCTTGCTTCCCTTTTTTTACTTCCTCTCTCCCTTTTTATTGTGTTAGTCTCCACACAGCAGGAAATAGATACGCTAAAAGAGGATCTGAACAAATATTTTACTATGTTAACGAGTATACATCTTCCTCTGACCTTGCTGCTTCTTTTCGAGGGCGTCCCCACTTAACGTCATCCCTAGAATTTATGTTGGTAGGGGGACTGCTGACAGATTTTTTTATAAAGTGAATTATTTGAATGACGGTCCTTCATCATGTTCTCTTTCTCATTTCAGGTCACTTTTGAGGAAGAGGATGCAGCTAGGAGTCCAATGAGTGGTGAGTGTAAGAGTTTGTGTAGTGGTGTAATGGTGTATGTGTGTGATGGTGATGATGGTGGTGCTTTGAGTGTGGTGACTGTGATGAAGTGAGGGCGTGATGGCGGGTTATGATAGAAGGGAAGAGAATGTGATGATAGGAACACAGTGCTGAGGAACGCAAGAACCTTTATTTATGCTGTCAGATCCATCCCTCCCTCCATCACCCTCACCACACGCATAAAACACCAATCCTTCTTTTTCCTCATTCTACCTTGTTCTGCTATATTTTCTGCTTTACTTCCTGGCACTCCCTGCTTATCCCTGCACGTGATTCCTTCCCCACCTTCCGGTTAGCACGTCGCTTGAGAAAATAAGCGAAGCCGAATCTGTATTTCCTGAGACTCAGTTGGAGGTGGAGTTGCGTGCCAAAGAAACGTGAAACAGAAGTAATTTATCCTTTTATCTTACTGTGAGATAATAGGAGAGAGAGAGAGAGAGAGAGAGAGAGAGAGAGAGAGAGAGAGAGAGAGAGAGAGAGAGAGAGAGAGAGAGAATAGATAAATTTAGCATCACGTCTCAGTCCGTCTCGGGTGATCTTGTCTGATGGGTCGCCGTGACTCGGAAGGGAGGAAGGCCGCCGGGAATGTAGCTACAAGCCCCTTCTTGGCACCGAGCCGGTCTCATGTTACTGTCCGGCAGGTCATTCTGCCAAGCGGCTCTACCTTTACTCGATGACAACCACAACAAAAAAATAATAAAAAACAGTAAAAAGGAAAGAAAAAGACCAAGGAAGTTATCGGTGAAATGGAAAGTAAAAATAACTGGATTTGGTGGTGAATTTTAATGTTATTTTAGTGGTGTTGTGCTACGTTACCGACATATTTCACCGTTTTACTGTTTCTGAGGTAGTGTGAGGTTGAGTTGGTGTGGTGTGGTGTGTGTGGTGAGGCGTGTGAGGGGAAAGTTGCTGGGTCCCCTTGCAGCCATCTCGCACTGTCGCTCTATAAATACAATCAATCACCCCGCAGAGCTGACCCTCGCTCGGCACAGTTGACATTGAGGAAATATTCTATACATACTCAGAACCACATTACAAAACTACATTTATATCCGTCACTCACTCGGTTCGGAATACCAGAAGTTAACGTGATATTTTCTTTCATCATCGTCCATTCATCGCTCCATTCCAATCATCTATTTCTATAAGGATTCGAGAAAATGATTAACTATTGATGACCATTTTCTATGATCCGGTTTTGTTATAGAAAATGGAATACTGTAAACTATATTCAACTTGCTTTGAGATATAAAATTAACTCATTAATTAGACATACGAAGCCTTACTAGCTAACCACGAGCCCTTCATTAAGCCAGCTAGCACTCAGAAGCCTCAGGATAACTCGTTCCATACCACAGTTAACAAGTATCCTCTCCAGTCTGCGATAAGCCACACACACACTCCTTGTCATCAGGTGTTTCATTAATATGTATCAACGAGCTAACTGAACTTCACTACCGAGCCTCCCACGTCTCCCTCGCCTTATACATTTTACCATAATTCCTGAGGATGTGTCGATTGTAACACACACACATACACACACACACACACACACACACACACACACACACACACACACACACACACATACACATACACATACACATATACAGCTCATCATGTCTCCTCTCCTCTCTTTTCCCTTCCTTTCTTTCTTTACTCGCAATATCATTTCTTTCATCAGTAATTTCATCCTCTCTGTGTCATCTCTTTTCAGCCTCTCTTTTCCCCTTCCTCCCCCTTCCCACCCTTACCCTACCCTCGACCTGTGCAATGACTAGTCACTCCAATAGATTGCTCTTTCCTCCGGCAGAAAATACGGGACAGCAAAATAGAAATAACAGTGAACAGAACAACAAAAAATATATAAAGACCGATGATTTATGATGAAAGAAAAGTTTGGTTTAATTTTAGATTCATATGCATCAAATTTACGAGAATTCTTATGTGGAATGGTTCTCAAGGTCACTCCAACTCGTGTTCTAAAGTGGCTACGCATGAAAACTCTGCAGATGTGATGCATGAAGTCAACTAATGGGGACGGACGGAGGGAATAAAAAGAAAGTTATTATACCATTAAGTCTTTTTATAACTAGAAGACGTTGCGCAAACCACGGTCTGTATGTAATTCAATACCTGAACACGTGGTTGTGGCGAGATGTTATCAGACTCTTGATTCAAACATGGATGAGTAATGAGTTGATGTTATTTTCAACGTTTGATTTTAGTATATTACCTTCGTGGAAATAACCATAATTCCTTCCTTCACATCATCATTAGTTAAGGGTTCCTGACGTGACTTAGATTCAGATACACAACTTAGAAGAACTTTATGACTTAGACTTAGTGACATTAAGTTCAGATCTTAAGAGTAGTATATTGTTGAAGAGTAAATACATCCATCTATCAAGAGTGAGAGAGAGGGAGAGAGAGAACAAAAGAGAGAGAGAGAGATTGGTATTAAGATGATCAGAAGAGGAGACGCCTGAGACAGAGAGAGAGGGGAGAGAAGGGGAAAGGGGACTGAGAGGCGCGCGCAGTCTCCCCTCACACATATCTGGACCCGTGACAACTTTCAAGTATTTTTGGTTGGTTTAGTGTCAGGTTACCCCTCACCCTCCTCCCCCTTCTCTCTCTTCCCCTCCCCCTTCTCTCCCTTTCCTCCCCTTCCTCTCCCCATCTCCCCTTTTCCCCTCTAAACTTCCTCTCCTCTTTTTCCCTCTCCCTTCTCTCCCCCTTTCCTCTGTCTACCTAATCTTCCCCTCACTACCGGTTCAGTTCTTCCCATCTCCCCTCTTTATTCGGTTCCTTCCTCTTCCTCTTTCACATTCTTTTTCGGGGTTATCTCCTGTCTCTTTTTTCTTCTTAGTTTTCTTTATCTTTTCGTTTCTTTATTTCGAGTTTTATCCGTGTATTATCTTTTATATTTTGTTGGTTTTTCGTAATTCTTATTTTTTTTTATTTCTTTTATTTTTCTCTTGTTCCCCCTTTGCATATTTTTCTTTTAATTTTTACGTTTTTTTTCTTTTCGTTTTATTAATGTGTGTTTTATCATGCGTCTTTGTTTCTCTTTTGTTTCCTAGTATATGTGTATTTAATTTTTTTTTATTTTATTTATCTTTATTTTACTTGCTTCTTTTATTTTAACCATATTTTTTGTTTTGTTCTCTATTTCTCTTCTGTTTCTCATCCCATTTATAAAGCCTTAAATTCGCTTTTGATTTGATATTCTTCGTGACCTCAAAACATTACTTTTTTCTTTCTTGTTTTTTCTTTCCTTTCTTTCATTTCCTTTTTCTATCCCATTTATTTTCTGGTTCAAGTTTATTAGTTAAGTGTTACATTCCCTTTTTTTTTCCCCTTCATCTTTCCTTTCTATCTTTACATTCCGCAATATCGTAATGAATTTGTATTAATAGAATAGTAGAAATTCCATAAATAAATGAGGAAACTAGTAAACACACACACACACACCACACACACACACACACACACACACACACACACACACACACACACACATACACCTTGGTCTTGAAATGTAAATCGATCACGCCTGAAACACACATTAAATCACCTCCCAAAATATCGTTGCTGTGCCCTGTGGTGACTTTAACAAGACTAATAACCTTGGAAAACCGATCGCCGTGCTGCAGTAGCGAGCTTTTGAAGGGAAGGGAAGGGAAGGGAAGGGAAGGGAAGGGAAGGGAAGGGAAGGAGAGGGAAGGGTTGGGTTGGGGCTGATGACGGAAGGGAAGGGCTAAGCCGGAGATGACGTGGGTGGGTGAGTGGGAGGAAGAGAAGAGAGGGGTAAAGGGGGGGATAAAGCGGAGAGTGATGGAGGAATGGAGGGGAGGCGTGATGGTGAGGGTAGAGGAGGAAGAGGAGGATGGGGAGAGAGAGGGATGAGAGGAGAAAATAGTGATGATTGATTGGTGACTGAATTTAGTTTTTGTTTGTGACGGTAAAATTAGTTTGTAGAATGGTGAGCTGAATGATGAGTGTCCATGAGGCGAGGGTAATACACATGACCAAAAGGAGGAATGAGTGAAAGTGAGAGAGGAAAACATGAAGGTCAAATATTAGTATCATGAGGCTATTAGGTGAGGAACGTAACTATTTTGTATGAGTATCAGTGAGGGTGTAGCCAGCGGTAAGGTCTGTAAGGGGACATTGGCAGGTACACACTGAGTCACCTGAGCCCTCCTCTCGCCCCCTCCATAATAGGGCCACATGCTACCTGTCTGGGCAAGGCGGCCGGTGAGTCAGTGGGCAGGACGAAGGGAAAGCGATGTAAGAAAGAAGAAAAATCGTAATTCCACGATGGTTTTGTTGGACCAGAAAATGTCTCTCAGCGGAATGGATAGAGAGGAAAAGGGGAAAGGTTTTGTCAAAAGTCAGAAAGAAAGAAAATGTATCGCGTGGTATTTTTTTCTCATTTGGGGTAATATATATATATGAAAAAATGGTATTCCTGGTTGATAATTATTTCGGTGGAGGTTAAAAATAGCGATGATGACGTGGTGTAGTTATTAATGTAAACTATAAAAGGAAAATTATTGTTGTTATACATACATGATAAAAGTTTCAGGTGCACGAATACTAAGGAAAATTACGTTCGGATATAAAAAGTATATATGTAGTGACCTTGTTAACTGCTACAATAGACTATAATAATCCATCTTAATCACCGCTCATTAAACGTATAGACTAGAAGAGTTCCAAACGTGTATGTAACAGATGAAGGAAACTTATGCTAAACACAGACTGTTGAGTTATCATGTTAATCAGATCCATAACATCCCATACACCAACGACACTTACAAACGTCTTTTCCCTCATGTTCATGCGTCTTTCAAAAGCCACCATTATTTAGGCAGGCTATAACTCCTCCTCTTTATGGCCTGTCTCTCCGCTGGGAAGGGGAGGCAAAAATATATGCAGGGGAATAATTATGTAGTAACTCAACAGACGAGACATTACATCACCATCACCGAAGCTTTACGAGGCCTGCGAGGACGCTCCTTCTGTCCAAAAGCTGCACGAGACAGGTATAAGAAGACACGTTTGGATTCTTTAAGACGTGTAGAATGCGATTAGAATTTGAATTTAAGATTTACATCCTCGAACACCAGCTGTCGCCGCTCCTCTGAGGCTGAGATTCAATGATAAAAGGACTTGGATCCGATATCTGGTGGAAGTATTGACGTCACGAGCAGCTCTGAGTTCAAGTTACGAGATCGTTTGCCTGTGGTCGAGCGTAGAGAGGAGTGGCAAAGACCCAGGCCGACCTTTGTCAACCTGTTCTCAAGGGCTCCTCACTGCAAGCTCCTGAAGGTGGAAGGGCTTCGTGCCAAGGTGATTATTGCTGTGTTTTGAAACCTGGCGACCTTCTCATCTTGGCTACCGTCCTTGTTGTTACGTGTTACGCCTACATGGTTGCTCTTCACTCTTCAGACGGCCCTTCACTGACCTCCTTAGGAATGGAAATCGTAATACCCTTTTCCTTCACCCTTAGTTTTCCTTTTTATCTTCTTCCTTTCCTCTTTTTCATCATGTTATTTCCTTGAATATTACGTAACCTTTTTCTTTTTTTTTTCTTCTTAGGGATGGGGTAGAGGGAAGGGATTTACCTAGCTTAGTAACTATGTTTAATCAATCTCAGTTCCCTTTAGTATTACCTGACGTTCATAAATTGCACACTCGTAATCATCTTAAAGGTTATGTCAGGAAGCCTCGTCCTTGTGATTCAGTGCTCCTTATACACGTGTCTGCTGTCCCTTTTTATATATATTCCCAATGACGTCTTTTGATGTCAACGATATATCTTGACGTTTGTGAGTACCTCGATAACTCTCATCACACACACATGTCAACAACGTTCATTCCTTGCCCTTGAAATCGTATACTCGTCTATATTTTAACTCAATTGCCAACCGCTGCCCCACAAAGCCTATTGAATTACACGTTTACATAAAAAAATATCACATTACTACTGCAGGTTTTCCTTTACAAGTTATTTTCATTTACTTATTTACTGATTTCATATTTTCATTTTTGCTCGGTGGTGTACATTCTGAGCAATAATAATTTCCTCCCCATCTCTCGCCATTCCCTTCCTCCTTTCACTTATAAAGACAACACCGAAATGTCAAGTGTGAGGCAGAACACCTTTCCTTCCCTTTCCCTCCCCTGCTTCCTGCCTCTGCCTGCTTCCTACCCGCTGAATGTTACAGTTCTGGTTATGTTTTGATGGCCGCTGCAACAATCATCGAGGGAGCTGCTGACTGCGTGATTTCTTACGCTGCCAGTCAGGGAAACGTTTTGGTTAAGTGGAGGAAATGAAGGTGAGGTTGTCATCTTTCACCTGCGAATGGGTACAACGAGGGAACACTCATTTAAACTTTTTTTTTTATGTCTCGTTTCCCCATGTGGTTTCCTGTTTAATGATAACTCTTTGGTACACAGTAAACAGTTAACTTATCATTACCTTCACTATATGTAGCTACACAACCCAAATGTACGAGTTTATACACTAAATACAACAATAACTACGTAAAACACTAGTGATATACTTAATACTATGTACAGTCGCCACACATGCTTTCTTTGCTTTCTATTGTCATTACTCTTAAAATACTACTGTGTGCTGGGCTACAATCTACACAACACTTCTACAGCTACGCTTTCAAAGATTACCCAGACGCCTCGATGCTGTGTCTGTCCACATTGTTTGAATATTGTATCCATTTATCATTATCATTATTACTGTACTTCTTATTATCTTTTTAAATCAATACCTTACCGTTTTCAAGGTAAATATATAGTTTATAAAGAAATTATATGTCAGCTACAGAGTTTATATATGAGTACAATTAATGGATGTACACGTTGTTGCCAAGAAACATCCAGATATTTTCAATTTTAGTCTGTCAACAAGCTGTGTTCGCAGCATAATCTTTTTCGTTTTCTTATTCTCATCTGTGTAAAACAATATGCAGAAAACAAGATGTGAAATCTACTAGTACCGGAAACGAGTTTTTTCAAGTGTTTCTGTCCGCCAAGAATGTGTATCCACGTTTGATTTTGGCAACTGTACGCAGGACTTTACGTTAGTGTAGTTAAACTTGAGTTCATGATCGTGTGAAGGGATGTGAGGCGCCAGGCAGGTGACGGGCACCACACAAACCAAACTAAATTATTACCTCTAACATTTCTGCAGTTGAAATATGAACAAGGCGTTGAATATTCCTAAAACCATAAAGAAAAACAAGACAGCCTTTAGAATAACTTTCAAAACCGGGAGATACATATAAAGATTCACCACTGAGGTTAATGGCACCAGATTCAATAGATAATGTTGACAACTGTGGCGCCTTACAACGGGGGAGTGGCGCCAGCCCGTGCATTGCCACTACACCGCATGCTAAGGACACAGACAACACTTCCTGAAGGGCATGACACTGTGTTCACTCAGGGACTCCGCCAAATGATGATGTACTGACAAACCACGCTACACAAACACCATTTATTACAGTCTAGTCACGTTATCATGACGAATTAGCCTTCTGCCTTCCCACCCAGCGATCACCAATCCATCACGCATTCCCCAGCAAGTCTTCACTAATCACATGCGTAGGAGGGTGAGGGGGACGAGCTTATCCATCAAATGAACCAATGGTAAGCCTCGTAGGGTGGGGAGGAGGCGGGGCTAATCCGTCAAGTTAATGCGAACAGGGTGTTGCTGGCACGTGGACGACAGAACAACACTGTCACTAAGCAAGGCAATATTACTATCACTATTATTACCACTATCACTATCACTATCATTACAACTATTACTAGGCAAGTCACACAGCCGCTTGCAACACTGACCGGGGGGGGAGGAGGCATGTAGCCGTAGTTCATTGGCTCCTGCTGCAGGAAAATAGAGAGAAATGGTGTTATGTAGACAAACGAAAAAAGTTGAAGCAGATTAAAAAAGTAATGCAAATAAAGGTGTGTTAGGGTAGCGATGATTTTATGTTATAATTGATTTATTTAAAAATTAACTGTTGATTAACTTAAATAGAAATAAACATAATGAAGCAAAATAGATATAATTATAATGAAAACACAGGATAATATGAGAGAGAGAGAGAGAGAGAGAGAGAGAGAGAGAGAGAGAGAGAGAGAGAGAGAGAGAGAGAGAGAGAGAGAGAGAGAGAGAGAGAGAGAGAGAGGTTGGCACTGGTTATATTTAGTTTGAGCAGCAGCAGCAGCAGCAGCAGCAGCAGCAATAGGAGGAACAAGAGTAGTGAACATGGCACCATAGACAACAGTGAACAAAACAGTGAAAAGGCAACAGGAAGTGCTTTTAAATGTAAGGAATGTAATAAAGAAAATGAGGAAGATAAATTATAGTGAAGGAAACCACCATTAACTCCAGTAGTAGTGTAGCAGTTAAAGTTGCAGTTAGGAAGGTAGAAAGACGGAAGGGAAAATGAGTAGGAGTGGCCCGATGTAAAAATATAACAATGATAAAATAGGACAATAATTTGGTAGAGTATTAATAGTAAATATAAATATCTTACACTGAAGAAGAAGAAGCGGAGAAGGAGGAAGAAGAGGAGAAGGAGGAGGAGGAGGAGGAGGAGGAGGAGGAGGAGGAGGAGGAGGAGGAGGAGGAGGAGAAGAAGGAGGAGGAGGAGGAGGAGGAGGAGGAGTAATCAATGTTTAGGAATTTTAATTAGATACAGAGATGGATGCTGTCAGTGATGTGCTGTCAAAATAAACTCGTCTCTCGCTCTGTACTGAGTGTTAATTAAAGACTATGTGTAAGTTACTTTTAAGGGCAATGTGGTCCTTATGTTCAGTTTAAATTTGATACTCATGTGCTGTGTGTGTGTGTGTGTGTGTGTGTGTGTGTGTGTGTATTGTATGTGTTTACGTTGCTGCATTGTGAGTGTTTGTTGTCTTACCTTCGTTCTAATTAATTCCAGGTATTATTATTCTATTTATCTTCTCTTTTTGTTTTTCTTTTTGTCTCGTAAATTCCGGTGTTGATCTTACTAGGTGGTGTTTGAATGAGATTATGATCGTGTTTATTGTGTACTGGTGTTGCATTTCTTGTTTATTTATTTACTTACTTTATTCATTTACTGATGTACTTATTGTTTATTGTTTTTATTTTTATTTCCTATGGCTAAAATTAATGTTGCAGTGAAGAGAAACTATTGGAATGTGAGAGAGAGAGAGAGAGAGAGAGAGAGAGAGAGAGAGAGAGAGAGAGAGAGAGAGAGAGAGAGAGAGAGAGAGAGAGAGAGAGAGAGAGAGAGAGATACCTCCTTTTTTCATTCCTAATTATTGAATCTGATCGTCTAGTGCAGATGCCATAGGAGCTGCCTATCCTTATTTGGGTCTGTGTTCGAGGGGAGGGAGGGAAAGAGGAACACGAGGAGGCAGAGGCAGGAGGGGCGTGGGAGGCTTCGTTTGTAGGCTTATAGACGAACACATGAGGCGTGGATGGTGGAGAATAAGAGGATAAGGATGAAAGAAAAGTATGGATATTGAAAAGCTTTGGTGTAGCAGTTGTTCGCATGGAAAGTTAGAGGGATAGAATGGTGATAGAGGTTCGTGGGCCAGGCAGCTGCGCCAGACTCACACCATCTTTGCTTCCCCCCTCTCCCTCCCCCCTCGCTCCTGGGTGGGTGTGTGTGTGAGGGGGTGGCCGGACACAGCGTGGTTTAGAGGCCAACGTGGGTTACTGCTTCTTCACCCAAACAGTGTTATGATCATTGTGGTTTTGATTAAGGGATGAAAACAGAGTGAATTAACATGGTACACACAAGGGAAGGCGGCCTTAGCACGCTCCGCCTACCTGCATGTAGCCTCCGTAGGGTGGACGCCCGTAGGACATGGGACCCGGTGCGTTGAAGGTGGGTCCAGGCATCTGCGACATTTTTCGAGTGATGTAAGAGTCGTCGTAACTTGGTCCTCGCATCATGGTGCCTCAGTTGCTATCGACACTGTGTGGACTGACAACACCTCACGACCCCGCTCTTAGCGCCCACTGCCCGGCCTGATGCTCGCGAGCCCTCCACACACCACAAACACCTATTTTGGGACCATCTGCCCGCTTCACGTCACTTCCTCCACCATCTTGAAATAGCTACCTGCCAGCGCCCCCGGCATCTCCCTCACACCGCCAGCCACGCCCCGCACGCCCAATCACAACTCATATTTTGTTGTTCATGGACGATGGACGCCGGTGACAGGATAGGGGGATCCCCCGGCCCGTCCCCCGCTGCCCCGCCGCTGCCCCGCCGCTGCCCTGTTGCTGACGTCCCGCAGCTCCTAGCTCACGCGCTGCACCTCATCCCCAAGTCTCAGCACGACCTTGCTAGGGAGCTAAAGCACTGGTTGAGGTTTCAAGTGTCTGACAGTGAGTGACAAGAGAGATTGCATGCCATTCTCTCAGTCGTTCTCAACAAAGCCGGCTTTTGCAAACACGTCAGAATAATTGTTTATATATTTCATCAAAAACTAAACAATCGTGGTTCTTGTACAGTGTTTGGTATACTTACATCACTTGTATGTTCCTCTCGGAGTAATGATAACTGGCCAAGTGCTGGACTGACTCGAAGCACGTCAAGGGAAGGAGATAAGTGAGTGGCTTCTAAGTCTTGCTTGCTGATAAATAGTTTATTTTTAAAGGCTATACATAATCTCTTATGAAATAGATATATACTGTACTTCTTGTGGTCTATATACATGCTCAGCTAAAATATATGGATAGTTTTAGTCCAAAACTACCAGTATTTTTCTTTGGGTATATAATATACTTTTTGGATATACAGTATTAGTAATACAGCACCTCCTACACCCACAGCAGACCTCCGCCTCTGACACGCGGGCAGAGATTTCCTCAACACTTGTCGCCGGAAACACTGCTGCTTTTTGGCTTTTATTTGTGCATATTTCAATAATGTATGCACCAACGCACACACACATTCACACACACACACACACACACACACACACACACACACACACACACACACACACACACACACACACACACACACACCCACACACACACATTACTTTGATCAAACAACACCTAGGTAACAGCATTAGGCGTTGCACTTCACACATCGTCACATTCGCTTCCCTCATCACACATTCGCTACACTATGATGATGATGATGATGATGATGCTGATGATGTTGATGATGATGACACCTTTTTGCCGGATTTTATATATATCCTCCCTTCCCTGAAATTATTTAAACATATGACAACCTACGTGTCCAGACCATTACCTTTTATTACCCCAAGCCTCTCTACCTCTCTCTTTCCTCTTCATCACACGGCAACGAAGAAAACACAGCGAAGCCTTAGAACTGCCATTGACTGCTCTGAGTGGTGAGGTTGATAAGGTTTATTCCCGCCCAAGGTCGAGTGTACGTACCCGGTAGTGATGTGAGAAGGTCGTGACAGCCTTGTTTAGTGTCTCAGTACAGCCTGGGAATTGAGGTCACGAGAGTAACCTCCAAAGGCTCGTCTGTAGCTGTCTGGTGTAGCGGGGCAGTGTGTGTGTCTCAGTATACAAGGTTATGTATGTATTTCCATGTATGTGGATTTTATGAAGGCATCCTGTAGGCTTTTTTTTAAGTAATGAAGGTGATTGGTAGACCTATTTTTGTGGGGTTTTTTATATGGTTTGGTTACCGATTTTTTGTCTGGTTGGAAAGTTTTTGATATTTTTGTTTTTTTCTGGTTTTGGAATCGATGCGTTTATGATTTGATGTCGTATTTGTGTTTCCGCGTGACAGGTTATGTTGATGGGTTTGTTATGCTGTTATGCTGTATGCTGTATGCTGTATGATGATGCCAGTTTTCATGAGGGCGAAATATTCATGGTTCACTAATAGCTCCTTTCATACTATATAAAACACTGAAAATTATGTGCTGTGTGTGTATATGTGTGTGTAAGTGTGTGTGATTGTATGTGTATGCGTGTATGTGTATGTATGTGTGTGTATGTGTGGTTAAGTTCTGTGTACACATTTGCATTTTTTGTATTATCTACGAAATGTTAATATCTACATCTACTTTTTGGCACTTTATTTATTTATCCTTGGCTTCTTTGGCGTCTTTTTGGTCCTTGATTTCTTTGGGTTCCTTGGGGTCTTTGGGGCGCTCGGGGGGGTGGGGGGCGTCGACCCAGGTGGAGCCAGACCGCCTGCACCCCTCCAACACATCGTCAAACACCTCGTCACGGTTCAGGATAGCGGCGAAGAAGTAACTCTGTAGGGGAAGTGAGGTGTTACGGGGCACGTCATGGGGCGGGGCGGGGTGGGGCGGGGCGGGGCGGGGTTAGGAGTGGGTGAGGCCGGGGTAGGTGAGGTTAGGTTATGGTATTCTTGCTTGGGTTGAGTCAGGGGGTTGAGGTTGGCTTGGTTTATGGGGTGTTTGTATTTGGTTGGGTTTGTCTGGGCTTGAATTTGGGTGGGTACGGGTGGGACTGGATAATTTTGGGTGATGTTGGTTGGGGTAGTTATGTGAGGTTGGTCTGGTTGGATGGGTTTCTCTAGGTTAGGAAAGGATGGACCAGAATAAGTATTAAAGTAAGATTAGGTTGTACAATGTGAAGAACCATGGGTGTATTCTTACTACTACTTATAATTTATTTTTTAATTCATCAGGTTCACCACCACCACCACCACCACCATACTCACCTTGCCTTCCACTGACACTTCGATAGCCATGCCGCCTCCAGGGATCCACGGATAGCTGTTGGCCTTCTCCACTCTCGTCTCCTTCAGGGGGAATCTCAGGTTCTTGGCGGAGTGACTCTTACTCCTCTCAAAACACAGGAAGCTGCCGGAACATGAGCAAGCAGGTGAGGGCTTAAGAATTATTAATGCAGGTATGAGGGTGATATGAGGTGGACAGGATGAGGAGTAGCTATGATGTGTGTGTGTGTGTGTGTGTGGGTGTGGGTGTGGGTGTGGGTGTATGGCTTCATCGTCGCGTGTATGGCGTGTCTGTGTCGAATAAGTGTATTTCCTGAATGAGATGAGCCGTGAGAAAAGTTGGAACACGTCAAGGGTTTAGTTCCGCCCACCGAGGATGGCGTGAAAGGGGAATTGGATAGGAAATTACGTGAAAGGTGAGGTAGGCAGGTGATCACGTCAGGGTCTGGAGGAGGAGGAAGAGGAGGAGGAGGAGGAAGAAGAAGGGGAGGAGGGTGGGCAGGACAATATGGTTTCTTGAATCTAAATTGAATCCATAAACTAAGATATAAATTAAGGAAGTCTTACGATTAACTTACGAGGAAAGTCTTATATATATTAATTTGTACTTAAAATGGAAATGATGAAGGTATTTGTAGATCTAATCCAACTCGTACTTAATATACAATGAATAAGGAAGGTTATAGTTGAACACTGAAAAGCATGTTAGCGTCTTACAGTACTCAAGGGCAGGACTTTGTGGGGAGGAAACGAATTAATGAAAATATAACTAACTAAAGAAGAAAATTAATATCAAATATCCTCTTAATTTAGTTTGCTTATATATGTTTTGAGGTCAAAGATAATTGGAGGTCAGATAAGGAGACATACCACGATAACACAATCCTTACGTGTGTACTGTCGACTAATGAGGTGAGGAGGGAGGGGGTGTAGGGGACGCGAAGACCAGCCAGCGTGTACCGCCGGCCAACACACCCCAGATTCACTTACCCCAATAAAACGCCGGTCACACATCAATAACAACTTTTTTCTACCGTACTCAGGTTAGGAAAGATTATAAAGATGTGTTAAAAAGATTATACTGAATCGAGCTTGTATGTTTTTCTTTTATTTTCAGGACTAGATTATGACGGCAACACATAACCGAGACAGCAAACACCTGGTGGTTGGTTATTGAAGTATTGCTCTACGGAATGTCACAACCCTGCCGCGATGTGACGGGGGCGGCAGGGAGTGTGTGTGGGGGGAGGGGCTGGTAGGGTTGGGGGTCGCGGTAATGACACTCGATCTGTTAGGAAACGACAATTGTTTGTTATCACACGACAGCAACGACAAACATAGTAGGAATCCAGTTTTGTCTGACAGCACAGTGTAAAGGATGTCAATGAAGGTTAAGACAAGGAGATGAAAGCGTTAGTTAACCTCACACCAACAGGCAACAGTTAATATGATCACAGATTATTATTTTTTTTAAGAGACCAGATCGATTGAGAGGAAGAATGAATATTGCAAAGATGTGTTTTAGAGTGAGTCAGGCGATCATCTAATTCTCATTCCAGTTCACCAGGATTGTCACACGGGTTAAGGGACTCAGACACACGGCAAGTCACTGAATCACCGCCTCTGCTCCCGATCACACGGCGGAAAAGACGCGATCATTCAACTTATCGATCACTGAGGTTCTGGATTTAGTTTCATCTGTACTGAGAGACTTTAGCATATTAAGGCAGGACCTCTTGTGTCTTCCCCTTCTCACTCTCCTGCTCCGTCGATCCCTCCGCCTTGGATCTCTTAATGTCCGGGGAGGAGCCGAATAGATTTGTGCCTTCATCCCCCGACGACTCTGTCTGCAACTCGCACTGCTCGCTCAAGGAATGCAGTAGTGCCCCCTTCGTGGTGGACAGAGAACGGGGCTGGTTTTCTTTGGTTTCGCTAAAGGTCTTCCACGTTTGATGGGCCAACTCTCTGCGTTTGGGGGTGTGTTTGGGGCTGCCCTTCACCTCACACATCTGGAATAGCAGCTTGGAAGGTATGATGGGCTCTTGCTCGTCAACGCCTTCCAGCATCTTCTGCAGCTCCATCAAGTCATCCTCTTTCTCATCCTTCGCTTCCTTTCCTTTGCCTGATTTGCTTATGTTGAGGAAGCTGAAACCAGAGGAGGTGGAGGCTGTTTCTGAATAGGTCCGGGTGAAGGTGGGCTTTTTGCTGCTCTCCATCGGGTGTTTAGAAGTAAAGGACGCCGATGACCTCACCTTCGGGCTGGTCTTTGGTCTGGGGGTCACTGTTAGTTTGCTAGTGGGCGGCGCGGCTGCAATTTTGTTAGTAGGCATTGTTAGTTTGGTAGAGGTGAGCGGTTTCTCCTGCTTGCCTAACCTGTTGGTGAGGTAGAGTCGGCCGTTCTTAAAGGCGGAGGTAAGGGAGCGGTCTCGGTTGACTAAGGTGCAGCGTCGACCACTTTGCCAACCTGGAAGGAAACAGATAAAAAGAGACTAACAAATGCTTGACTACCAGAGAGAGAGAGAATTAAAGAAAGTATTTGGGTTATTTTTTTCTTGTAGCTAAATGTTGGATATTTAACAGATGATTATTTAGTTTGTTGGTTTGTTTGTTTCGTCCTATGCTACAGCCGGAGAGAGAAAACAATAATGCCTCTTTGTGTCTCACCTGAGTTAGAAGAGCTACATTCTTTCCTCCACAACACTCACAGCCTCACATTCAGAAAGCTTATCAGTATGCAAGAGTGTTCCAGCAAGAAATTGATTAATCTTCATCTTGTTGCCACAGGAGAAGGGTTGAGATGAGCAGCTTCTTAATAAACATGACTGAAGGAAACTATATAACCAGAACTAAAGGAGATTGAATGCTTCTAACTGTGGCATTACAATTTATCTGATGCAAAGTGCGTGAGTTAGAGTGCAAAGTGCTGGTACTGAATGCATGTGTGAGTGATTGTGAGGATCAGATGCAAGTTGTGAGGTTAAAGTTTAAGGAACTCGATGCTATAAAGACTGTAATAGCTATTTATATACAGGTGTAGGTGTGTGATAGGGATGTGCGTGGCAGGGATGCCTTGTTAACTACGTAAATACTAAGTAGGAGGACCTGTCCCCTCTGTTTTAATTACCAACTCGTATACAACTCATTTAGGTTGTTTCATGCATGGACAAAACTTCTCTATTTTTGCTGAATTGCATGTCAAAAAGTAAATGCAAAACAAAATGGCATGCATATAGTTTTGTGCGCTGTTTTAATTGAAAAATTGTTTATACCAGGGTTCTAATGTTCTAACGGGGTGGATTTACATAAATAAACAGTAAATATTAGTTTATAATTAATGATAACAGTAATCTATTTGAAATCATTAATGTTGATATTCTCTTAATTGCAGGTTACTAGAGCCTTGTTGTATGCATTTATTATCTTATATTCGACAGAAGGTATCAATTATTTGCATCGTATTCATCTGCTATGTCAACACTGAGTGAACATAATGTCTGAATCATAACCAAGACAGACTATTGGAAGCTTTGAATTCTTAGCAAACTATTGATGAAAGTTGTTCGTTGCAGCATCAACACAACACAAGTCAGGAGGAATAACAAGGAAATTCTTAATGATACTTGTCTATATTCTTCACACGTTATTTTGCAGTGTGTCTTACATAAGGGAAGTTAAATAAATCACGTAGCGGATAGAAACTAATCATCCATGTGTGACTGAATCTACTTCTGACCATCACTCATTATCTTTTCAAGGTCACGTTGCTACTCACCACCACTAATTATAATCAATGTCACTAATGTATTACTAATGAACGAAAATGAAGTAGTATTGACGTATTGGAAGAAGTGCAGCGTCATATTGATACGAACACTGTAACAAGTTTAGTAATTGGTTTTAGTGATGTTGTTGGTTAGCACTATGTTGGACACGCTGTTAGTTACCTCGTCACCAAACACAAATTAAACCGGTAATGTTTTCATCTCACATCAAAGGAAAATGTTACTCTATCAACATGTTTTTTCAGTGACTTTTTCCCCTCTCTCTCTCTCTCTCTCTCTCTCTCTCTCTCTCTCTCTCTCTCTCTCTCTCTCTCTCTCTCTCTCTCTCTCTCTCTCTCTCTCTCTCTCTCTCTCTCTCTCTCTCTCTCTCTCTCTCTCTCTCTCTCTCTCTCTCTCTCTCTCTCTCTCTCTCTCTCTTTAAACTACTCAGCATAGGATAATTTTCCATTCGTCTTATATCATGAGTAAACCTATTGATCAGACGATGTGAAGAGCGTGTTATTTCATGGCTTCCTGGTAATCTCACTCGCCAGGATGAGCGGCTTCAGGATCACAGTATTTCCCGCAGTATATATCCCTTTGGTTTTCGGAATAAGGATATTAAATCTATATATAATTTATCCTCCTCTCACACAGCTCCGTCAGTAAGTCTGGAAATATTCGCTGCTGATCCCGTTGTCGATTACCATTCACTTTATCTAACGAATAAAATATACGATCCCTGAATTGATATAATATTCCACTAGTTGTCTTTTGCTGGCCTGAGGGTAACATTCAGTCCCAGAACCACGGACATCGACGGCCGCTAGTGACCATCGATTCCAACTGGCAATTCTACCTTCCAATTTACTCTCTTAGCTGCGAGGGAATGGAGTGAATACGAGGAAGACTCTTATTTAGCAAACCAGTGCGTTGGTTCTCACTTTATGTTGACAAGTGAGACTCCAGGGTGTTATAGAGCTCAAGAGGTTCATGTGAGAGTGTGATGGATGGTAATAGAAGGAAGGTGAAGGACAGGTGCGAGGGTTAGCGAGTCGCAACACACCTGGTAGCGGGGTTTCCGTAGGTGGAAGGTTGAACAGCTCCAGGAAGGACGAGAGGTCAGGTGAGGAGTTACCGTTATCACTGCGGTTCTGAAAATCAAGAGAGTTAGATAGTTTTAAGTAACTTGGACACACCACACCCGACCCGCCTACCACTTAGTTACCACCACACTCTCTTCTCCCCTCCCCAGAGCCCACCTTTTCCCCGCGCCGCTCCAGGTCAGCGTCGGTGGGCAGCGTGTCCCAAAGCCTCGAGGTCGTGTCATACTTGAGGCGGATCCTTGGGTAGCGGAAGAAAACGAAGTCCATGACGAAGAATTTGAGTCCAAGGTAGATGCCGCTGAGGGTGAAGAGCTGGGCGGCGGGGAGCAGCACGGAGGCGATCAGCAGCAAACACAGGAACAGGTAAAGACGCTGTGTGGCCTCGTGCTCCCATAGACAAAGGCTGAAGGTAAAGGGAAGTTAGTGATGTTGGAAGAAAATAGGGATAATGGTGACGGTGTAAAGTGTTCCTGTGTGTGTGTGTGTGTCCGTGTGTTATTTGGTTTTATAGTTTTTATTTGCAAACGTATACAAAAAATATAGAACAAACTAACGAATATTGACGTGGGTGATATCGCAACTGAATAGTAAAAAAGTTTCTATCATTTTGTAATAGAATTCATGACACTTTTTACTTCATTTTTTGTATATTTTTAGTTTGGTCCACATGACTGACAGCCGCGTCAAGTTTTATATTCATGTGTTCTGGTCAATATTTTATCCTGTATCCCCTCATTCCATGGCATGTATTTTGTATACTGACTCGTGTATTGAATTATTGATATATGATGTTTTATGTATACTGTGATTTTGTTGACGAAAAAAATTGATTCATATTTTTTTAGTCTTCTTATGAACTGTTTTATGTCATTTTATATAAAGATAGAGTTTTATTACACTTTAGGATTCTGTAACCACACTCCATTTCTCTCTTTCTCTATTTATCTCACTCACTCACTCACTCTCACTTACTTTTTAACTTTCTCGGCAGCATTGGACACTGCACCCAGCTGGTTCTGGACGCGTCGAGCCACCTGCAACACCAAAGCAAACTTGTCGCCAAGCCCCGCCTCCCCCGCTGCCATGTCCACCGCCTCGCCGCCCTCCCGCCGCCGCAGTCGCCGCAGAAAGATTTGAGTCCATCCTCTGTAAAGCGGCGTGTATTTAGTAAAGAAAAATCGAAAAAGTTCAAGCGTCAGTGAAGAGGAAAAAGTAAATGCGTTGGGAGTTTTCGGGAAGAGCAGAAAATAAAAAGATAAATTTATACAGTAAGTAGAAAGAGTATTTGAAGTATTTGAAGTGTTTGAAGTGAGAAAAATTGCTCTCAGTACGAATTTTCTTTTATGAAATGTGTGTGGTGGTCTTCTCTATGCACGGCAATGGCTACCAAAGTCTTGTTTTATGAGTTTTGTTCAGAAGTAAGTTATGTTATGAAATGTGAGATAAACCTTTCATACGTGTCGAGTTCACTTTCATCCACATTAAAAGAAAAATTGTTGGTAAATCGTCCTCACCTTTTTTTCAGGTAGTTGAAGGAGAGTTTAAGGATGCCGAGAAGGAGCACGAGGGTCAGGAGCCAACCGAAGAGGACGCTGTAGAGGTAGATGAGGAGGGCGAGGAGTGTTGCTGAGGGTGACTCCCACCTCAGGAGGGACGTGACCACCGCCGAGAGTTCCGTCAGGGGCCGCATCACACACCCGAACCTCAAGATGTTCTCCTTCAGCCTGCGGACAAAAGAGTCATTACCGCCATGCCCTTGAGTGCGTCCCTTAAGCACCTTTAGCACGATGGTGTTTTCATCAGGGAGGAGTTTGAGAGAGAATCAAAAGTGGGTACACGTGAAGGGGACTGAAGGCCACTCCAGTGATGGACGGCGACGTCATTCACACAAGTCTTGGCGGTGAGTTTACAAGATATTTTTGTCAAGAATAATAGCCAGCACACCATGTGAGCTATGTGTGTTGGTGTGTCGGTGTGCGGCCGTGAATATACGTTAAGGAACACAAAGTTTCGTCATTTTTATATTAGTAGTGATGGATGAGTTGAAAAATAACTCAATGTTTGTGTTACAGAAACCCTCAAGGATGGTGAAGCCAGTTGTGAACCAGTCAGCGCGGATGCGGGTGCCTCCATCCTTCCTGCACCAAGGTCAGGGTGAGTACCCAATAACGTTTATTCGTAGTGCGAAGAAAATGTCGTTGTCGTTCCAAAATTGACGTTTCGGAATGAAGTTCTACCAAAATGTACTAATTGTTGGTAGTCAAAGGTGAGACCTCAGCGTTCACTCACTTTTTGACGGTCAGCGGATCGCCCTCGGGATCTCCATCGGGCTGCTCCTCCTCGGCCACTTCGGAGAAGTCTCTGAGGAGCTCCCCAATCGCTGTTACCAGCCGCACCTCCATCCTCCTCCACCAGGGGTCCTTGGGACTCACGATGGAGGGCGTTATCTGGGTGACCGGTGGCATGCCGGGGTCAAGGTCACCGCCACCAATGTCACTCACGGCCCCTGGGGTGGAGATAGGATGGCGGTGATGGTTGTTGTGTTACACGTGTGGTCATACATGTATATATATTTTTTCAGAACATCGTGTAATTTCTAGTGTCATTTGGTCTATTGGCAAACTTGGGAATAACCGAATTTTTCTCGTGAGAGTATCAGATCCAACATTACAAGCTATCTATTATTTCCTCTTACGTCACCATCCATTCCAAACCCCCTCCCATGATACCCCGCAGTCTCACTTACCTCTCTCACCTTCATCAGAGTCACTCTCCTTCTCCACAAAGTTCTCTGTCCACAGAATGGAGGTGGAGGAGGTGGCGGCGGCGGTGGTAGTGGTGGTGGCGGTGATAATAGTCGGGGTTTCATTGCCTGAGCTGCACGTCACCCCTCCTGCTGCACTCGCACTGTTTAGGGAAGCCAGGAACTCAGACTGATCGAGAGACTTGCTTTTCTCGAGGCCACGGCGCTTCCAGGCGAACCTCCCACGCGAGGAGCTTCTGTAAGGGTCACGACATTAGGAACAGAGACTAGAATGTAGATCTTATGCTTCATACACACACACACACACACACACACACACACACACACACACACACACACACACACACACACACACACCTCCATTAAGCTAAGTTTATGATGATAAGTGATCCTTCATAGAGTGGCGTCGCACCTTTACTGATTGCACCAATTTATTACCCCTTCAGTATTGTATTAATGACTTTTTCTTCATAAGGGAGTTAATTAGCACACGGTAGGAATGGGAATAGGAATGAGGATTGTATGGTACTCCGTGGAATTCTTAGGTAACGTAGGATGCCAAAAGGTGAGAACGCCCTCTTTTGACAGGAATCATTTCTCACTTTACTTTACTGCCTCGTCACCAGAGCTGGGCAATAATGAAACACAAACACGTCTGTTTACCTTAATTAAGATTCCTAAACGACCCATAACCCTCCCCCGTTATTTTTTATGTGTAGGTATGTGTGGGAACGTAATTACCAGGTTTTTTTTTCCATTTTTCTTTCACTTTTATGCGTGTTTACCTCAAGCCTTTCCTAACCTTGAAAAATATTAAAGGGAAGTCATTCAAGCAGACAGCAGGTGGTAGGGACAGTGAGGAACATAAGGGAAGGTAGCTCAAGGGTGGTATTTTCCCTGACTTAATGAGGAGAGAACAGGAAGAAGTGAGATGTATTTGTTGACTGAAGGTGACTTAATTAGGAGCCATTATGTGTGTCGTACCCTGTAGACGTGTTTTATCCTGTTTTAATTTTTTTTTAATGTGTGTGTGTTTTTTTTAGATGTTTTTTTACGCAAGGTTATGTAATTAGGTGGGTTTTTGATTTGCTAGTATTCTGTTTTTTTTGGTTTTTTTATTATTATTATTTGGAGGAAGTTTATAGTGTGTGTGTGTGTGTGTGTGTGTGTGTGTGTGTGTGCGTGTGTGTGTTTCATACCAGTGAGGTGCTAGTCCTTCATCTTATCACTATCTAAACACATAAGGAAAAGGAATCTGAATTATCTAGTAAAAAAAAAACGAAAAAAAACATGCCAGAAAAAGTAATTGATGGCAGACTAGATGCAGACAGACAGACAGACAGACAAGCAGGCAGACAGACAGACAGACAGACGGAGACAGACAGAGAGAGATAGAGACACTAACTCAACAACATCAAATGGAGAACTCGACTTGGGATTGGCTGCTTCTCCTCCGTACTTTACATTCTGATTGGTTGAATGTTCGAGGGTTGACCTTGGACTCAGCTTCTCCTCCCCCTGTGGCCGGAGTCTGTCTGCCACCGGGGTCTGGGGGGGGCCGGGGCAGCTTTCCTCCACCTCAAACGACTGGGTCTTGTGCATCTGGTTAATTCTCTTTCTTATCCGCTGCGGCAGGCTGGCGGGGCGGGTTAGTGGGTTAGTGAGGCTTGGATGGTGTGTGAGGAGGTGAAGGACAGCTGACGGGGTGGTGATCAAGGGTACATGCTTGTGTTATGTCGTGGTGCGGTTAGTTTGGTGTTAAGGACAGATACGTGTGTTCTATATCATGCTCGGACACACACACACACACACACACACTCTCACACACACATACACACACACACACACACACACACACGTTCGCCATTAGTTAAGAACAATGCTTAAAGCTTCTTAAACTATTCAGCCACAAGTTTGGAGAGTCTAGTCAAAGTTTCCTGTGTATCGCCTCTTTCCTGTCAGTGGCCAGGTAAAAAAACACGACTCGTTTTTAAGAAATATGCAAGAGGCTGAATGAGGAAAGTTGTCCATCAATAACTAGTACTAAGAGGGCGAAATAAAACCTTAACTAGATTACAGTATTAATTCGTGTTAGTGGAATTATGTTAGTGGTTAAGTAACTAAAGATCAAACTAAATAGATTAATGATATATACTGTATTATTCCTACTGAAGATTGTTAATATTAATCCTTCATCTCATGCTTGGCTTATTAGTTCACTTCACACGTAGATATAATTACACAAAATATATAATACACTCAGATACTTTACCTTGGTGATTTATCTCCTGGAGGCAGACTCTTCTCTCTTGTGTTTCTCTCCCTATCCCTTGCGTCTCTCTCACTCCTCTCTCTGTCCTTAGATTCCTTATCCTGCAGCCTTTCCATCAGTATCCTGCTCTTCTCCCTCTCCCTATCCAGCTGTTGACGAAGCTGCTCTGTGTTGCTCGACTCCTTCAGGATCTTGGCTTCTTCAGCTGTTGAGGAAGAGGGTGTGTCAATGAGATAGATACATAGATAGATAGATAGATAGATATAGGAAGAAAAAGTGGGTTCAGAAAGATAGATAGACGTATTAAAAAGACTAAAAGGAAATGGTCTGCTGTGGGAGAAGGAAGCTAACACGACTGAGGAAATTGTAAAGAAAAATGGGACGAGGAGTGGAAAAAAGCAAAATACGAGAATAAGAAAATGAACCGGAAGTGTGAGATAAAAGAGGGATAATTAAATATTTTGTAAAGAGGGAAATGAAGATAAGAAATGTGTGAATGGAGGAATATATATTAATTAGACCTAGGAGAGAAGGAAGGCACAGGGATGAGAAATGAAAAGAAGAAGTAAGAATGGAGATAATGAAGACAAAATGAGGAGTTATAAATATCAGTCAGATGAATGAAAATGGACTATAAGGGAAAGAAAAACGATTTAATGATTCATTCTTATTGCCTAACGACCCGGGAAACTTAACTGCTAACGAATCAACTTCAGTATAACTTCAGCACAACTTTCCTGAACCAAAAATAATATAAAGTACAAAATAAGTCGATCTTCTAATACTAAGCAACAGATGAAATAATACCAATCAAAAAATACGTATTGACTATAACGCATAAAAGGACTTCAACTCATTAATATTATGCCTCCTCACCAGATTACTAATTAGGGAAGTGACGCCACCCAACGCATTAATTAGCTTTGTAATAGAATAAAAAAAAAACGAAGTCATCGGACGCATAGTTTATCCTTTTTTTCCAATCCTATTAAAGGGTATAACGTGAAGGCTTTGTTGGGGATTCGTTATAATGTTTCCTGCTCGCTGGACGCTCATTGGTTGGCCGCAGAACGACAAGGATCACTGGAGGACCACAAGTATTTACATAAACACAACATTGATCCACCAACATTATAATAAACGTTGAGTAAGACAGACAGACAGACAGACAGACAGAATAATGATAAAAACAATAAGACAATATCGTAGGAGACTAAAACAGACAGACAGAGAGACAGAATAATAATAACAACAATAAGATAATAACGTAAGAGAATCACAAACAGACAGACAGACAGAGAGAGAGACAATAATAATAACAACAATAAGATAATAACGTAAGAGAATCACAAACAGACAGACAGACAGAGAGAGAGACAGAATAATGATGACACCCATAAATTGACAGCGTGAGTGTGAAAAAAATATTATCTTTCATGCGTGTTAATGACGTTGACGGAGTGACCCTCGCTGGTGGCAGTCCTTAATGAGATAACTTAGCGGCGCTCGCAGGGAAATGGCCTTTGGGACGCCAACGAATAATTTGTCGACCTACGTAAAGCTTATATGCTGTTGCTGGGAAGGGAAATGCTGCGTGTAGATGCGTAGAGGCGATGTGGTGGTGATAGTGATGGTAGTGATGGTGGTGGTGATGGTGAAAAACGGTAGAAAGGCACCCAGGAATTAAGTTATGCTATTATTTACGTGCGTCCAACAGTGTAGAGTATTAAAGGCCTGCGATGCGTTATGGTGTTGGATCTCGTGAACATGGCGGTTGTGTATTTAATGAACAGACTTGATGAACAATGACGCTGTATATTCATTCGTCCTGCGTTGATGACACTCACTTAATAAACGTGTCACACCCAACGGACTTGCCTTTGTGTATAGCGAGTAATTGTTTCTAAGGTAAAGAGAGACTTGCATCACGTTAGAAGCAGGTCCAGCAAGGCAGACAAGCAGTACTGTTTGGAGAGTATAACTTAAAGATAACCTTCCGACCTGCCACTGCTCACCCCAGACCGGACAGCATCTGAGGAAGGGACTGAAGAGACTCAAAGCACACTCCTTCTTCTTCTTCTCCTCCTCCTCCTCCTCCTCCTCCTCCTCCTCCTCCTCCTCCTCCTCCTCCTCCTCCTCCTCCTCCTCCTCCTCCTCCTCCTCCTCTTCCTCTTCTTCTTACTCGCTCCTTTGTGTTCTTTTGTCAAGATGCCTCGCTGAATTTATGTCCGTCGAGGCTAAAACTTGAAATATGGCAAGTATGCAAAAAGATCAATTCTTGTGAAAGCTCTTTATTCAGTCAGGTAAATTAGTCTAGTGCCGCCATTGCACGACCTTAACCTCTTTGGAAATTCCTCGATTACGTTCACAAAAATACTAATACTCCATAATTTTTTTAACCCTAACTATCGTGTTATTAAAGAAAAGAATATATAATGATTAAATTTTTGTTGCCGTAGCTTTTTCCTCCCTTTATTTTCATTGTGGTTTCTTTGCTTATAAATACGTAAGTGCAGCGAGCTCCCTAGAGGTGACTTAGTGGCTCTTAAAGAAGGAGAATGGAAAGGAGGAGGAGGAGGAGGAGGAAGAGGAGGAGGAGGAGGAGGAGGAGGAGCAGCAGCAGCAGCGTGTGGGAAGAAATGGAGGAGGACGCTGAGAAGAAAAATTAAGAGGAAGTCATATGTATAGAGATAATGAAGAAGATAGATGAAGTAAGTTAGAAGATGAAGCAGCACATGAGGGATGAGTATAGAACATAGCGGCGGATAAAGATAAAAACACAGTATGATAACCTAAAGAGGAGAGCCCAGTGGAAGGGGATACATAAAAGGACACAGAGGACAAGATAGAAAAAGAAAAAAGAGGACGTGGTACAGAAAATATAAAGAAAGAACAAAAAAAGTGAAAGAAAACACAGAAAATAGAATGAAGGGAGAATAACATTAAAGAAAATAACAGGAAAAATAACATAAGGTAAAGAAAAACTCAAAATGTAAGCAAAGAGGAGATACAGACGTCTTATTAAACGCCGGTGAAGATGCTGCCTCTCTCTTACACCTTGCACTGGAGGAACAGAGCGCGAGACACGTTGATGCTGTGCTGTGCAGGTAATTAAGAAGCATCCTTGACTCGTCTTGCTCCCCATCAGGTCGCAGTGTTAAGAGGAGAAGGTCGTGGTGAGAGGTGGTTCCCAAGATGACTTCATTTACGCCGAATACCTCATTAAATAAAATAGTCTCGCGAGTTTTATTTTTATTTTCATATATGTTAAATTTTTTATATTTTTCATTGCGAGAATATATTATGAAGTTCGTTTTCAGTAATGATGTAGAAGATTATAACTATTTCCAGTGATTTTTTTATTTGATTTTAATTGTTTTGATCATTAATTTTGGGTTCACACGCTAAGAAACGCATATTTTCGGCCCCTCACCTCCGTCTCATCGGCCTTGGAGTTGTGATGCATAAGGATTAGAATAAGAATCGAGGATGCTGCGTAAGAATCTTTTACTTCGCGACACAGACCTGTTTGTGGCATCAGGACGACCTGTTTGTGGCATCGAGACAGACGTGTTTGTGGCATCAAGGTTCCACAATTCACTTCCAGGTTTCCTCAGACACCTGTTTATCGACCAGCGCGAGAGGAAGGATGACTGGCAGGTCGGGTGTGGACTTGTTCCTATCCGGGTATCGAACAGAGACTCGTAATTACCTAACTACCCGGCAAAACAACACCACGGAAGTGCATTAAGCCATTCAAATCATAGAAATATATAAATTAATGTGAAGTTATCGTTAATTAGAAAATAAAGGAAGATGAAATGAACAAATACGAACTCGGATGGAGATATTTTCATTTCCTTTCCTAAAAATCACAAAACAGGAAGGAGCGGGAGGCACTGTACCCCCAGAGGGACTTATAACCTCCTATGTTGCCGTGTCATCAATATCTGCAGCAGTGATCATCTCCCTTCCCTATACTCCCCTCAGTGGCTCGTCTTACCGCCGCGGGGAGCTGTTGGACACTCTTTTACTCACCCAGGTGTTGGTTTTCCAGCATGACGGCCACCAGCTGTTCCTGAAGAGCCGACAGCTGCGCCTCCGTCGTCAGCTGGTCTGCATCGCCCTGAGGAAAAAGAAAATACAATAATATAAAGCAGTTAATGTGGATGAAAAGGTGGAAGTTTACATCTGAAATTACCTAAACAACGTGAAAAAACATATTCCACTATAGAAAAACTCATCGAAAAAGTATAGTGGACATGGAATCGACGCCCCCTGGACATAAGACCTTTAAATGGAATAGTATTTGTCTCTCTTCAAAGCTGTTCCCTGAAAATCTAGCGTGAAACACATTCTACATCGATGGGACTGAATATTAGATGAGACCAAGTGCCAGACCGTAAACACAGGGATCATAGGCTGGCTCTTCATTTATTCCTGTGTTTACCTCGCTATTTTACAGGTGAGCTTCCAGGGGGAAAAAAAATTGTAATGAAAAATGAAACTGCTGCGTCGGATCTGTGAGTGCAATCCTTTTCCTTCAAATTTTTTTTTTTTTAAACATTTCTTTTGGTTGCCATTTTACGAGTGTTGGGAGACGATCTATTTTATGACTTTTGTAAAATTGTCGAGAGAAGGAAAGTTGCTATGACATAAAAAGAAACAGCGTAATAAAACAGTTCCTTTAAGCAGAGACAGGAAGAAACAGACAGACAGACAAACAGACAGACAGACAAATTGACAGGTAAAGCCATACCTGGAAATCCGTGGATCATATCGGGATAGAGTTTCCCGATTGACCAAAAGATAAACAAACCCGAACTACCTGACGGAATGTTGATAAACTACCTGAGAGGAAGAAGGAAAGGAGAGAAGACAGATTGAGAGTGAGAGTGAGAGGGAAGAGGCAGCGTGTAAAGGTCAGAGGAGTTCACAGGTACAAGGAACAAAGAGGAACTATCAAAGGTAGGGGCGGAAAGAGTCAAATTCCCCCCCGTGCATCCTACAAACATCTCCTCACATAACAAGAATGTACTCCACCCGATTCCTTACACGCCAGAAACCCTTTAAATATATCTTCCTTTATTTTTTAATTGTATACAGTCTTCCGTAGCACTTTAATCTTTTACATAAACTATAAGAATAACTCCATTTTTCATGCTAGTCGAGAAGAGAAGATTGAACAAGACTCCTTTTAGAATGTCGCGTCCAGGAATAGAAACTAATATTCGAGATGGGATTCATTTCTCGCCAGACGGCCTTAAGGAGGTCGAGGAGGTGTCAGGATCGTGAGAGTGTTCGCTGCTGATAAAAAATTCCTTGATATTGGTTTCTGGAAGAGCATTCATCTGTAGTGTTGAGACCGGGTGCCAAGATTGCCCATAACCAGCGCTGAGGTGCAGGTGAGGTGCAGCGTCTCGTCCAAGTGCTCAGTTTAAGACCTGATTGGATTCCACCATAAATTTCCCGAACGAGGTGGAGGGAGGCAGCTGTCTTCCTCCTCCACTTGAAGTCTCAGCACCTCTTGTTTTGTTACATTATTTACTTTCTGATTATTGGTCTTGGTTACAGATATTATTTAGTATATAGAGTTAATATATATAAATTCATGGACGGGTTGGTGTCAGGGAGGTGTGGCAGGAAGTCTTAGTGCAGCAGGTGTGTTTAAAGCGGATTATCACCACCACAAGAGTGAATGAGGGACGCCACGAGACCTTAGAAGGGAAACACGGGTATACTCAGCCAGGTATTCACTTAGGTCTAAGGTGGATGAATGGAGATATTTTTAGTCTGTTATTATTAATGTGTAAATTCTAATTCGATAGGTATGATCGGAGAATTAATGTTTCACGTATATGATCTTTATATAATATACTGGAATAGTTTTTAATCCTGTTGTTATTATTGCGCTGCCTCAAAATGAAATGGCACTTTTATCGCATTATAACTGTAAAATTCCAAGTAGGGAAGGTGGGCGGGAAAATGCATGAGTAAAATTATATTCCTTTATGTTATGGTTTCCCTGGGCTTGACGGTAACGGTGTCAGAGGCGTGGCGGAACATTTGAGGTCTGACGTAAGCTGCCTCGATGACACCACGTTTGGACAATCCGTAGCCAACCATAACCCTGATTGGATATGTATTTAAGGCTTACAGGTAGCAGGGATATCTGTTGATGGCGTTGACGGCGGCGACCAACCATGGAAGGCATAGAGTGAAACACACACACACACACACACACACACACACACCACACACACACACACACACACACACACACACACACACACACACTAATGACGACCCCAAAAAAATGTAATAATGATAATTAGACTCCGACCTTGTTAATAATCGTTCGTTCAACCACGTTCAGTACCCTGCAATCAATTCAGTTTTTGGGTCAGAATATAATTAAAACTTGTGGCTTAGGTGATGGATGTCCTCTTGTTAATAACGCAGTGGATCCTCGTACGTCAGGCAGGCAAGGGATGGGAGGTGGTGGGTGCGTGGTTGTCGTGCCTTTGAGTCTGGGCGAGGTGTGCCCTTCTCTAATATAACTTGAGATATTGCGAAGTGTTTGTGTCCTGCAGTTCAACAACCTGTCACTGCTGCTGCAATAATTTTATGACCCTCCACCTCCTCCTCCTCCTCCTCCTCCCTTTGTGTGGATATTACTTCTCCTCGCTGTGATCCCTTGAATGGCTATGAACACCTGACTCTAATTACATTCAATTTACCTCCTACGCAGCCATTGTTGTGAGGTTGATGCTGTGTGTGTTTATTTTCCAGATATGTTTTTGTGTACAGCATGACCCCTTGTGCAGAGATAGATAGATAGATTGGTAGATAGACAAAGAGAGAGATTCACTGTAAATTGAATAAAGCAAAAAAGGCGGAATAAGCGATCATTTTTTTCATTTTTTTCTATTTTTTCTTAATTTTTTCGTTTTTCTACATTCATATTATTACTATTCTCTCTGTTCTCTTAAGCCAGCTTGATTTTTTTTCTTCTTCACGTAGTATTTTATGCAAGGCCACTGGTAATCCCTGCAACGCGGAGGACAGACCTGCATCGCCTGCTGCAGGAAGGGCGGCACACCCCGTCTCTGTATCATTAATTATCTACAAGGGGGCGCGAAGGGAGGGAGGGAAGGTTCTAAGCTTAACCACTTACCTCAACGTTTTCTTTGGCGTATTTCCTTCTGCTTATTCCTCGTTTTCTTTGACGATTCTTACCAGTACTTTATATTTTGTACTTTTACGCTTTTACGTCCTATATTTTTCACTCGTTCCTTTAATCACGTTGCCAGTTTTCAGTCCACTTTGCCTCGGGTTAAGGATTTAAATTGATAAACGACTAAAATCCAGATAAATGCAAACCTTTTAGGAGTGTCGATAATTGAGTGAGGATGGCGGGGAGCGGATGTACTGAGGGGGGACAGTGGCGGGGGGCTGTAACACATTGCAACACGTCCTCTTCCTCCTCCTCCTCCTCCTCCTCCTCCTCCTCCTCCTCCTCCTCCTCCTCCTCCTCCTCCTCCTCCTCCTCCTCATCCTCCTCCTCATCCTCCTCCTTTACCCCACTTTCCAAACTCCACATCTCTCGAAGCAGCTCGCATTGACAAACTAAACTCAGGTAGGGATGGAAGTTATCGGAGGAAACCTTGTATTCTTAAGATCTGTTAGAGTCTGGCTGAGAATCTGACGGCTGACGGATGGCTGGCTGACTTGAAGGTAAAAAAGGGAGGTTCAGAATGATAGGGTGAGTGTAGCCGCTTCTCGTATGTCATTTGTTTCTCTTCGTGTCACATAATTATTTTGCTACTGGGCTGACGTGACCCAAGGGTATTCTCGTCTCTGAAGCCATTTGGTGTAGCTATATTAGGTTCTTATAGGATTGAACCTTAATGCTCGTCTCGTGTGTGTGTGTGTGTGTGTGTGTGTGTGTGTGTGTGTGTGTGTGTGTGTGTGTGTGTGTGTGTCTGTGTGTGTGTTCTATATAGTGTCCAGTGGAAAAGAATAAAGATTGCACGTTATTTTCCATACTGAAAGAGAGAGAGAAAAAAAAAGAGAGAGAATACAATGTGCTATATTTTTTCGAAAGGTCAATAAATTTTCCCGTGGTCACACAACCATAAACTTAGACTTTCTGCACAAAGGGTAAAAGGCAACTCCATTTTACATCGCAGAAGCCTAAGTACAGCAGCCTCATGCATCATTACTGTTAATACGAAGCCATGAATAATTAACCAGCTGGCCCGCCCGTTCCCCTGCATTCAGTGAGGCATTCATGAGACTCGCTTTTCTCCGTGCTGATAGACAGGCTCAGCAAACAGAGGTTATAATCTCCCTGCCTAGTACAACACTACTCCCTGTCTGACACATCATTACTCCGCGTCCAACACGGCACCACTCCCTGTCCGTCCAAGCCAAGTGTCTACCTAACACAGCACCATTCCTTCTCCGCCACACTCCCACCTCTCCCCCGACACATCCCCCCCCCCGACACCCTGTCTGGGATCGTTACTCCAGTACTCCCTCCGGCAGAGTCTTTTACCCGCGATGGATTATTCTCCTTAGTACACATCTAAAGTCTTGCTTAGAGTATACATACATTTTCAACATTTCCCTCACGGCCTTGGCTCCAAAGGGATACACGTGTTTGTTTCGAATACGAACATTAGAATATCAACTTTCAGTGTCTCGGGTTGGAGCTTTGTTCTCGCCGCGGGCTGCACGCTGTATCAAATCCGTTCTGTTTTTCTTCCATCCCTGTGGACTCTAGAGTCTTCGAGGATCCTCTGTCCTCGCCAGAGAGTCGAAACTAAGATTCACCAACACCCTGCTTGCTGAAACTCTTCACCATCCTATTCAAGACGCACCAGCCTTGCTTCATGCACCTCACATCTAACAGCATATTATGTGAAAGGAAGATTTATTGTGTGTCATTATGGTAGCACTAAAATGCCGTGCAGAGAATGTCATTAAAGGTCCTTATGAAAAAATGTAAAGATAGAAAAAATTAATTACATATTAATTAGGCATTAAGGAACCCAAAAAAATGTTTCTTAATGAGCTCCTGAAAGAAGCTTAAGAATCTTCAACGTGATGCTAAAAGGGTACACCAGGCGGCGCGGCGCCAGTATCGACGCACCATTAATAAATATCACGTAATGTTCTTTACTTTTTTTTCCTTTCCACAGAATGCACTTTCCTCCATCTCTTTGAATAAACTTAAGACTGCTGACTATTCAAAAGTTTTCCAGTTGACCTTTACATTATACTTAAGTGTTGCAGAATGACGACAAGACTAGGTATTTTTACTTCCACTTCTCGTTATACCACCAACTTATTTGATCTCACTGTCAGCCACTATTAAACATACCGCCAATAGGTAAATCTACACCTGTGTTGTCGTGGAGACGCAACTGTCACAGCGTATGTTGGCAGGTAGTAACTATTTCGTTCCCACTCTTTAATAGTTTTCTATTATTATATATTTCTCGCTATTTTACCTTCCTTGAACTTATTCAGTTTACATGCATGCCTTAATAACGCGAGAAAGTCTGAATAACATGTTCCTATATCATTAAACGTCCTCAGTATTATAATATCACATTTATTCTCATTTTCATCCTACACTCAATTATTTCCTAATCGCTTGCTTTCAATATTTTTACAGACATTGCATGAAAAAAATATTCCTGTTTTTCCTTTATACTTCTCTCATTACATATCTTTACCAGGAATAGTGGATGTAATTATCATTTCATTGGTTCAACGTCCCCAATGGATAAGAGAACCCGCATGACCCCCTTACTGCACCTTTACCTCACGCTACACTACGTCCTACCTCACTACACTGCCCCGCCTCAACACATCACTGCACTCCACACACCCCATCACGTCCACTGCTCGCCAATCGTCCCTCGAAAAGTAATTGCTTGCGGGTATTTTTCCTCACAAGGTTCGCCTCTGACTTTGAAGTTGTCAGAACCAGAAATTGTCAAGGCACACACTTCTAGTTTGTTTTTGACAAGTTAACGTAGTGAAATGTGGATAGTGTACACCGTAGACTTTTGTAGAGTTTTTTTTTTTCTCCGGTATAACTTTAGGATTGATGAAGTTAGTATATTTCTTTCTATTATTCTTTACTTATTATTGTAAACCAAAATTCTCTCTCTTTCTCTGTCTCTCTATCTCTCTTTTTCTCTTTTTTATGTTTTCTCTCTCTCTCAAGCAATCAATCAAACCTTCACAAACACTGATGATTGAATGCATTTCCATCAAGTGGTCTTAAAGAAGCAGGACCAAGCATAGCTCCCTCAAGATAATGCATCACATTCACACATTCCTCACCTTCCCTCTCTCTCTCTCTTCACCCTCTTCCAACCCCATTCATCTATCACCTTCAACGCTTCACTATCAAGTTACTGTAACTGATAATCTTTTACTCTGGTGATTAATTGCGTATTTTTCCCCCATGTGTGAAGTGTATTGTTCGTTGCGCATATAATCTTTATGTTCCCAGAAAATCGTTGGGTTTTCTGTGTGTGTGTGTGTGTGTGTGTGTGTGTGTGTTGTGTGTGTGTGTGTGTGTGTAGTTTGATGTTATATTTAGACTAAACACAGAAATAGAAGCTGAAATTCGAATATAGATGATAAAGAAAAGTGTATATATTCCAATAGACACGATAAGATGATGGAGTATAATGAAGAGGAAGAGGAAGAGGAGGAGGACGAGGAGGAGGAGGGGGAAAGGGAAGACAACGATGAGAGTGGAAAAGTATCTTCGTTATCGATTTTAAAGGAAAACCATGATAAGTCCAAACAAAGAAGTAGGGAGAGGAAATATTTATGAAGATGAACAGTATAGAGAAGGGGAGACGTGAATGAGAAGGGCCAGAAGGGTGGAAGGTGACAGGGGTTTGTGGACGGTAATTGGGGAAAGTAGCTTTGACAGGTGAAGGGAAGTGATGGCGACAGGAAGGGACGGCAATGATGGACACTTATATGTAAACTAATTGGAATGGATTGATAGATAGACATGGTATTGGATTCTATATATAGGTTGTTTTAGGTTAGATTAGGTTACGTTAGGTTAGGTTAGGTTTTGTGATATTAAGCTGATATGTATGATAAAAAGGAAAATACAGAGAGAAACACACCTTTGAATACACATAGGGAGATAGATAGATGGAGACAGAGAAGAAATAAGATATGATTGAATATTGCAGATTTTTAAGGAATGACTAAAAATAAATTGACTGTTGACATCAGATTTCCAATGTGTGATCTCTGGGAATGGGATATTAAATTAAGGACTTGACAGGATCGTGTGATGGAAGGAGTCGAGAGAGAAGTCACTCCTGATCAAACGTAAAACTATGAATATAAGTCTAGAACATTATTCAAATGACAGACACTCCCCCTGCATAGTATGTGAATAAATAGAGATAAATCAAGGGAATTCTCTGACTCAATTTACTAGAGGAAAAAATCTATATATGAAAAGAAAAAAAAAGGACAGGATATTGAGGTCAGGAAAGGAGGACAGTTTTAGGACACCTTTGAAGGATTCAGTGAAGGCAAATGCATGCAAGTGAATCGAAAGGTTGACAAATTCGCTTATGGACAAAGGGATAAACGGATAGACGGACGCTCAGATGGTAACTGTGATGCGTGCGGACGGCCACTCAAAGGTAAATGATAATGGACGGGAGTATTGGAATGGAAATAGAACACAGACCGAACGCGACACAGCAATAAATAGACAGTCGGATAGAAATAGGAATAATCAACGCGTGAAATTTGTTGGGAAAATATACAATGTTGGGTGAATATTTAGTAACAGAAAAAAAAACCAAATAGAGTCCTACCAGCTGAGGTACAAAAATATTGAAAGTAGAATAAAAATTTCGAAATATAATATAAAAAAAAAATATTTAAGGAAAAGGCGTAAATTGGACGAAAGCCTCTATGAGAATAAGGAATATATGTTTTAGTAATAACTTCAACACATTCATATATAAGTACTAAAGGAGCACGACTAGGAAGAAAGAGGCGGCGTGTAGGACCCTTGAGAGTGACAGAGTGACTGCCTCTTGTGCCCAGTCCCAAGAAAAAGACCAATGAATAACAAAGTAGAATTAAACTAACCATTTCATTTCTTTATTAAATTTCTCTGTGAACGAGGCTGAGTTTGTTGGTTTCTTCAAGACATAAACAGAGGGAACTAAAGGTACATAAATATTCTATAGCAATATTTTCCTTTAGTCAACTACCTTACACACATAAAACCATCGCAGCTTAGTGACTAAAAGGTAACTCACACTTTCTACCCATTGACCCTTTTAGAACCATTACGAATACCAATAACAAGTACATAATACCAAGGGATGGAAGGCTTATTAATCCCTCTTGTAAACAGACAATGAGGCTGGGAGAGCTTCCGTAATATGAGGTGGATCTTGGTGGTTGTTTGGCTGCTCTTGTCTCTCACTCCACATCAGCCCGAAAACGGATACTAATTAACAGTGTCTGCCTCGTGATTAGAAGCAGAAGGACTTGGAAAGGAAAGGCGGGTGCACGGATCGAAGATATTACGGTCTGAGAGAGAAAAAAGCTGGGTGAAGTGGGACTGAAAAGGAGTTAAGGGGAGTGGAAAGACAGGTAGACGAAGGGAAAGAATGGTATTGAGAGAAGTAGAGAAGTACGCACACACTGTATTTATATATAAGAAAGAAAAAGGAAAAGAAAGATAACATTATATATAAAGGATGGAGATACTGGCGAGACTATAAGTGAACGGACAGGAAAGTGATTATAAAACAAGAAAACTGTAAAAATAGTATTAAAATATTATTGACAAAAGACAGAAGAAAGAAAAAACTGAAAATATAAACACTGAGATGATTATTTGAGTAGTAGAAGGAAATATATACACAAACAAAATAACAAGAAGAGTGAAGGGAAGGTAAAGGTAGAGAGCATAGCTTTAAACACCACAAAGGAAAACAGATCATTCTTGAGTGAGATGACAAAGTGGTCTGGGAAGTTGGGTCGTCGCTGCAGTGTTAAAGCGTTGTGGTGCATCTCACGGGAGGGAGAGACCTAAGGAGAGGCACCACAGGGAAGGAGATAACACTTCCACCTTCACCAAATAAGAAAAGAATCCCTAAATGACATCTTTTTGAAGTGGGAAGTGAACTGCATCTAATTCCAACTTCGTAATTACTTTCCGATTCAAGTTTTTATTATTGCGATTATTTTTTTATGGTTTTTCGTATTAAAAAGTTAGTAGCGTGAATTAACATAGCAATAAAAGAAAGTCTCGAAACTGTAATGGGTAAGACTCACTCACCTTCAAGTGTTCCATCTTGGGGTTGCTCCTGATCAGAGCTCTCATCGCGGGGCTCTGGGACGGGGCCGGGTGGGGGACGGGTTTGACGGGGCGGGGATGGGCGAGGGGCCGGAGCAGAGAATAAGGAAGATTGGAAAGGAACAATAAAGAAAGTTACGCTACCAAGAGAATTAGCAAAATTATGAGAATGAAGTCAAACGATCAGAAATAAATAGTTCTAAGCAATGTTAGATAAATGAAGATAAGTTAGCGAGAGGATCAAGGCGTGACTGTGGTCCTAAACAGACATACATGATGCACGAGACTGCCTAGTAACACTCCACCATTAGGGAGTTCGAGGCTGTAAAAGGAGGTAGTAGTAGTAAGGTGAGGGAGAAAATAAACAGGAGATGAAACGGAGATGAATGGTGAAAAGGATGTGATGGGGACGTGATACCAGCGTCGTGAGGCAGCAAGACGAGTGAGGATCAGGACGAGGAAAAAGTGGATGAGGCAAAGTGATATACTAGACCAAGATAAAAAAAAATAGTTGTGTGTGTGTGTGGAATTACGTAATGTTGAGTGTACACTTTAAATTCGTGTTTAATGTTACCTTATGTCTAGATTAAAGGTATTCAGGTGGTAAGCTTCGGTATTGAAGGTACGCTCAGGTGTGTTTGGCTGAGATACTGTCAAGGAAAAGGTAAATGAAGCGAAACTGAGGCGGATTCACTAGAAAAGAGAGACATGTCTTCCACGATAAATCTTCTGGGACTTGGTTGAAGAAGATAGACGAAGCACAAGAAAGATAAGAGTAGAGAGAAGACTTATAAGGGAATGATATTAAATAAAAATACGAAAAGAAAAATATCACTGAGAATCTATATTGTTAATCGCTTTTCTGAGTAACAAGAGAGGCTATTGACACTAATGGGAGAGTACATTTAGATTACATTATTAAAAGAGAGTGATTGAGAAAGGAGAAACAGGAAATAAATCGTAACTGAAGGAAAGTAATGGTGAAAAGGGAATGTTTTGAGCTCTGAAAAGTGTTGCTCTGAGGCGGGAGGTGTGTTGGGGTGGAGGTGTTGGGGGAGGCTCCTTTGGGTCTCCTTTCAGCTTGTGGTGGTGAACGATGATACACTTTAAGGATAATTTCACCAAGAGTCACATTTCTCAGATTCCGTGTTGGTAATAATTCTTTCTTTGTCTCTCACTGTCAACCTTTCTCTCTTGTAAGGTTGTAAGATCTGTTTGTTTGTTTTTTCTTTCTCTCAGGGTGTTGTTATTATCGTCACTTGTACTATGTCATTCATCATATTCACTTGTATTTCTCTTTCTGTTCTTCATTGGTTTTCCACATGTTATACCTTTGAACACTTTAATGGAAGTCACTGTACAAAGAGGAAAAGTTTGTGTTGCTATGCCTGGCAAGGGACGAGGATAGGATACAATAACACCGGAAAAAAAATTCACTAAAGGGGACCAACAACAAAAAAAAACCATCCCTGTGAAGTAGCAAGATAAATAGTGTCCCAGTTTTCTTTTAATCTCAACAACCAGCCTAGTGGGTCACAAAAAAAGTCACTCCCAGCCTTCCCTTCCCCTTCCTCCCCTTCCCCTTTCCCCTTCCCCTTCCCCTTCCTCCCCTTCAGCCCCGTTAGAAAATACCTTTTGTAAACATGTGAACGATATTGTTGATACACACGACAGCAAACAACCGAGAGAGGAAAAATATACATCATCGTGGAAATATTAGCTACAGAACGCGACTAACCAAGTATTGGGGTCAGAAAAAATAGCCTTCACACCTCGCAGAAACCAGTGACGGCCAGGAATGATTCACGATTACAAGACACACGCATAAGATAGTAGACGAAAGAGAATCGAAAAAATCTTCAGAAAAAAAAAAAATAATTAGCTAACACGATCGCACGTAGAGAGAGAAGGAAGGAAAGTGTTACGTGAATTATATATAAGGGAAAGAAAAGTCAAATATGTGTTGGATAAAAATTTGAGTTGACAAAAGAACATCGTAGACCATCGACTCTACTGTCAAAGTCAACTAATAAAGGAGCAGGAAAGAAATTATCTCCTCCTCCTCCTCCTCCTCCTCCTCCTCCTCCTCCTCCTCCTCCTCCTCCTCCTCCTCCTCATGATCTAGGTGTCTTGGAAGAGGCGCCGCAGGTCCTACACTCACAGAAGTGCCAAAAACCAATAAATTCGGATGATAACGTTAGGTATAAGAAAAGAGGAAGAGGAAGGAAGGAAATTTTTATGATTAAGATGAGTATTACGAAGACCTTTATACCTTTTGAGATTGAGAGAGAGAGAGAGAGAGAGAGAGAGAGAGAGAGAGAGAGAGAGAGAGAGAGAGAGAGAGAGAGAGAGAGAGAGAGAGAGAGAGAGAGAGAGAGAGAGAGAGACTAACAGAAGCCAGGGAGAAATGTGAAGAAAGTTGTTTCCATTTTTTTCCCTCAACTTTGTAGAAGCAGCCTGTTGAGTTTCCCTGAGAAATTGAGAAAAAAGTTGTCATTCCGACGAGGCTGACCGTGACCTTGACCTTGACTTTGACCTTGAACCTTTGTTTGACCTCCATGCGTCATGTTTGTCCTCGTAAATGTAATGTACATGTACATACTCAAAAACAGACACACATGAGAGAGAGAGAGAGAGAGAGAGAGAGAGAGAGAGAGAGAGAGAGAGAGAGAGAGAGAGAGAGAGAGAGAGAGAGAGAGAGAGAGGAGAGAGAGAGAGAGAGAGAGAGAGAGAGAGAGAGAGAAAGACATAGTATGAAGATAGTACGACTGTTCCTTCCTCCACATCGAGCAAGATAGTGAAAGATGTGAACTTCCCTTATCAGCAAAGAGAGAGAGAGAGAGAGAGAGAGAGAGAGAGAGAGAGAGAGAGAGAGAGAGAGAGAGAGAGAGAGAGAGAGAGAGAGAGAGAGAGAGAGAGAAATGAGAGTAAAAATGAGTGGCGGACTGTCACGCATAGAGGACATTTTCTAGGGTGACTCAGAGAGGAAAAACATCCTTGACATCACCTTTTTTTTAACTCTCTTTTTGACACTTCCTAACACAGAAAATGTAGTTCTAAAAGTCAAAATAATTAAGTACTCCATTCCATTATTCCCATTATTGGTATTCTCTGTCAATGAGTAAGACTTTAAAAACACTTATTTTATCCTTAAATACTAACTTTAACCTCCAACATTTTCAACCGAGATGTATAGAAACAAACATTATTTATTAGTATTATTCTTATCAAGTTTCTTTCAAAATAATATAAGGAAAGACTATTACTAAAAAAAAGATAATAACACTGCAATTACCTTATTCAAACAACTCCAAATACATCGATAAAAAAAAAAAACAGCAAAGAGTCGATAGTCTAATTTTACACGACATAAAAAAAACAAATTTAAGAGATGAAAGAACTCCCCTTTAACTGAGCTCCATCAAAAGGCTCTTCAACTTCATGCGAGGTAATGAGGAGTTTTACGGGTAATTTCAAGGGGAATTGTAGCATGTGTACGCGGGTAGGAGTGTGTCAGCCTCGTATTCTAAGCATAGCCAAGCCGTCACAGCTGATGTTGGGGGTGGGAGTACCTAGTGACACCTGTCGGGCCGCGTTGAAGGTCTGCTCTGTGGGGCTGGCATGATGTAGAGGGGAAAGGAGAGAGAGAGAGAGAGAGAGAGAGAGAGAGAGAGGAGAGAGAGAGAGAGAGAGAGAGGAGAGAGAGAGATGACTAAAATAACATCAACTTCAATGAAAAAAAATATAGAAGATCAGACAAGGACTGTACGTATTTAGAAGACTATATTTTTTGTTTAAGATTAAAAGAAATTCGTGCTGGAAAAAAGGGAAAAAAGAAGGGAA
>JAPQNM010000008.1:13439928-13452428 GCA_029783475.1 Metacarcinus magister | reverse complement strand
AAGTGTATGTCTTCCCCCTACCACGCCACGCTTCTATACGCCACTTATTACACATTATTTTTCCTCTTCCTCCCTCATTGCAACGCAGAAGTTAACTGGTGTCCTCCTTCCTTCATCCCCTTTACTGGAACGCTCTGGAAAACCTATACTATCCAGTTTTATTCTTTTATCTCTCTCTCTCTCTCTCTCTCTCTCTCTCTCTCTCTCTCTCTCTCTCTCTCTCTCTCTCTCTCTCTCTCTCTCTCTCTCTCTCTCTCTCTCTCTCTCTCTCTCTCTCTCTCTCTCTCTATGTCCTTTTTCCTTTTCCTGTGTGACAAAGACATTT
The DNA here is from genome assembly GCA_029783475.1 of Metacarcinus magister. Lineage (NCBI taxonomy): Eukaryota > Metazoa > Arthropoda > Malacostraca > Decapoda > Cancridae > Metacarcinus > Metacarcinus magister. Next base: position 13,452,103 of record JAPQNM010000008.1, on the reverse strand, counting down.
TTATGAGAGGAATGCTGTCAAGTCATAGACATACGTAGCCTAAGTTCATTTTGATGTTTAACCTTCCATTCTTTTCTGTGTGTGTGTGTGTGTGTGTGTGTGTGTGTGTGTGTATGTGTGTATGTGTGTGACTGAGGAGAGCACCACGCGGGACTGAACATGCACTCCTCCCCTCACTTCTGCTTCGTCCTTTGCTCGTTCCTCCTGACAGTGTAAAATCAGTCAACAGGAAATAGATAAAGCAGAAACAGGTGACACAGGTAAAGTATTTAAGGTGGAAGGCAAGGCTGAGGATAGTAAAGGTGTGACGCAGTTGTGTGGACCAGGTGGAGGTGTGGAAAGCAAGTGGATAGTGGAGAGAGAGAGCATGTGGAAGATGGAGGGTGAGGTTGCTGGGTTGTATGTGTGTGTGTAAGTGTGAGGTGGAGGATGAGGTGAGGTTGGTGGGTGAGGGTGAGTGTGAGGCAGGTGTTGGAGGAGGACCAAAGAGACAGGTCAGCATGTTGGGTTGGTGCGCCTTTAAACGTCAAGCTTGTGTATGTAATTCGTGTCCTCTCTGTACTGACCCCTCCCTCTCCCCCTCTCCCCCGTCCTTCATGTCTTTATCTATGTAGGAAAATAAATAAGAATAAATGAAGAAAGTACTCCAGGATGATGCATTGTCGCTGTTCTTCTTGTTCTCGTAAATTATCTGGTTTTTTTTTGGTGTTTTTTTTTTTTTTTAGTTGGTATATACATGTGACGAATTTTCTAACGTACCCCATAAATTTATATATATATATTGTTGTTATGAAGTTTGTCTCCCGTATATCTTTCACTTGCACATTTCGCAGCCTTGTTTTTTTTTCATTCTCTTTTGTTTTATTTTCATATTTGTCAGAATTTATTTTATGCTCCACTCATCTGGAATATATATATATATATATTTTTTTCTCATCCATCCCTTTGTTTTCCCCCTCTCTCCTCTGCTCTTTTGTTTTGATTTGCTTTGTGTTAGTGTCTAATTTCCTCTTTTTCCTCCTCTTTGAACGTACTTTCCCCACATTTTGTCCACGTCCATTCCAACACACTATTAATATTTACCTACATATGGACACCTCCCACCCTACTAATTCTCCAAGGCCATCTGCATCCCACACTCACACTGACCCATCTATCCAGCCTTCCCTCCCTCCCACAGTGTCTCTCTCCTCCCTTGCACCCTCTGAACCTCCAACTCTCGCCCAGCTCATGAACAATGGATAGCACGCACACAGCCACTCGCTCGTCCTGCCCTTGCCACCTCAACACCAAGATAAAGCGACACAAAGGAGTTAAAAGAGAAAAGACATAAAAAATAACTTGTGGGAAGTCGCGATGCTGTCACAATTCACTTATCGGTTCTGCGTTTATCGGGTGTGTTATCGGCCTCTTGCTGCAGTCTCAAGTTAGGTGTAAAGGGATTAGTTATGTTTTATTTCTTTTGATAGACTTGCTTGATGAGGCTCGGTAAGGGACAAGAGGTATTGATTGCGTAGGTGGTGCCATGGGACTGTGTTTGGCTGGAGTTAGAAGTGCTGGTTTGTGTTTGCGAATGTTTGCAGAGTTGTAAGTGGTGTGTGTGTGTGTGTGTGTGTGTGTGTGTGTGTGTGTGTGTGTGTGTGTGTGTGTGTGTGTTTGTGTGTTATGAAGCAGAAAGAAGAGGATCATGAAGGAAGGGGAGGAAAAGAAGGAGGAGGATTAAATGAGGAAGAAGAGGGTCGTGAAGTAGGAAAAGAAAGTATTTTAGTCAGGGATTTGGATGATAATTTTAGAAGCTTTAGTATTATGGAGGCAGTTTTTTCTTCCTTTTTTATCAGTGGTGTGGGCGGTGCGAGGGAGAAAAAGTGTGGCTGATGATACGGACCTCGTCTTTGTGGAAATAAATGTTGGAAAAATAAAATATAAGAAAACATTAACACCAATCGAGCAATACTATATTTTGTTATCAATGATTGTAGGAAGATGATTAGCGGTCGTCAAAAGTTTATATAAGTCCTTCCAAGAGTCTTTGATCTCTTTGGAAGCAGCTTAGGGTGTTTACGTGGAATATATTGAAGGGAAAGGTTACATTACACCTTCCATCCTTGAGCACCATTTACCCAAGGACGCTGAGGCTCTTCAAGGTCACCGCTGGAGGACACAACTGCAGTAAGGTTGTTGCTTAATACGAGAAGTGAGTTACTGATTGGTGCATTAACATATAAATTACCTGTTTATCTGCATTATGGTGGACCGTTTATGTTTCCTGGGAGTAAGACAATGCCAGGCCATCATCACTTACTGCAAGGGTGTGTGTGTGTGTGTGTGTGTGTGTGTGTGTGTGTGTGTGTGTGTGTGTGTATGTGTGTGTGTGTGTGTGTGTGTGTAACATATATGTGGGCTTTTCAAGGGTTTTTAGGGATCAGTGCAGTAGTGAGAGGCTTGAAGGAGGTGATCAATATTGCCTTGCGAGTGCACTGGCGTCCCAGGAGACATTAAAAACAACACTGCCATCTTTTCCTCCTCCCTGCAACCTCCATTCTTGCCTTCCTTTGTGCATGCAGTGTGTATATATACCCGCCTGAGTGTGTGTGTGTGTGTGTGTGTGTGTGTGTGTGTGTGTGTGTGTGTGTGTGTGTGTGTGTGTGAACCCCTTGTGGGTGAAAGTAATATGTCATGAAGTCACCAGGAATGCCTTGAGGGCGTGAAATATAGTGTTATGTATAATTTCCTTCCATGTTAATTAAATAGTTGAAGTGGAAATAAAACAGAAGTGGAAGTGAAAGTAAATATTCTTCGTGCTACAGGTGTAATTCATTTGACAGGTGTGTGAGAGGATGAAGAGACGTGACGAAGGGAGTGCGAGTGAGGTCAGGAGGGAAGAAAGATATAAATATAGAAAGAAAGAAAGGACAGTCATAGGGCGAACGAAGGGAATGAAACCAGGCGAAAAACAGGATAAAAGTGTTAACTCAAGATGTGTAAGATATAAATGCAAGGTGGAAATCAATAAAAAGTAAGGTAGATGCACTCGTATGTATTTATAGACCAAGAATGGAAGACAACAAGGAAAGTAGTAAAGGAATGGCAGACAATAGGCAGTTCTGGGTGTAATGAAGGAGGTTGGTTGAAGAAAAGCAACAGACATCAAAGAGTGATTGTTGTGTGAGACTTCAAAAGGAAAGCAGAAGGGTCTGAGGTGGAGGCTGTGGTTATGGCAGAGACTCGTAATTGAAAGGGAAACCAGAAACGTGTAAAAGTTATACCTTTACATCTACCACAGTTTCCTATAACCAATAAAATCCTATATTTTTATGACCTATATGAGAAAGACTCCTGCTAAAGGGTATAGGTGGATTCGAGTAGTTTCTTACCTCTCTTTCTTTATACTCTTACTCCATCCAGTTAACTTTTATTGGATTAGAGGTTCAGTACGTGAGCAACCAACTCTATAACATAATTTCCAGTGGCTTACCGAACAGTCTACGTTGCCGGCTCACGGAACACTACTAGACAACCTGCAGACGCACTCTAAATCTTTATCAAGACCGACTTACGAACCGCGACGACCCTGAGAAACGCTTCGAGCTAGTTTAATATATAGGATCCGAGCGGGAAATAGTTAAAAATCTTTCTGAAATAGAGTTGGATTTGGAGGAAACGACGGAATCTTCTCTTAAATTGTCTTCATTCCTACGTCCCCACTTCAAAAGGGAGAAGGAAAGGTCACTACACGATTTTAAAAGTTAAGAAAATTATAAGAAAAAGAATAGCACTTGTTCCTTCTTCGAGCTGGAAAGTTAAGGGAAAGTTTCTGAACCAAAAAATCAAGTTTGGAGGCGATCTGATACTCTTTATAAGTATCTGAAGGCATAAGCGACAAGGACTAGAAGGGGAAAGATGAAATTGTGAGGTTAAGGATTGAGAAGAATGAGGAAGGGATAGAGGATAAATGTGTGTGTGTGTGTGTGTGTGTGTGTGTGTGTGTGTGTGTGTGTGTGTGTGTGTGTGTGTGTGTGTGTGTGTGTGTGTGTAACGCTCTGTTTTAATGTGGGTAAATAATGCAGGTTTAGAAGACAAATATAGACAGGTGAAATGCCGTTCTGTATTTGTATTCATTACTTCTTGATTTATAGTGTGTTTGGCTTTGTCTCTGTGTGTTTATCTCTCTTTTATCTCTCTCTTATCTCTCTCATTCTCTTTCATGCCTCACTTTCTTAGCTTTTAATGGTTTCCCCCAATTGTCTTGGCTTCTTAATTGACCTTTTCTTTCTTGTTGATTGTCTCATACCTGCCTCGTCCGCTTACATCTCTGACAATTCAATTCTTCCACTTATGTTTTCCCCTTCCTTGTTTCCTCTATTTGTACCTGTCCCATTTCTGTATTTTTTTTTTCCACTACCATATCTGTTTCCTTCAATCTTCCTCCTCCTCCTCCTCCTCCTCCTCCTCCTCCTCCTCCTCCCTCATTCCCTTGTTAGATTCTCATTCCCCCTCCATCTCGTCTTCCTAATTTCCCTCCCATTACCATCCTCTTCCCTATCATTGCGTCATTAACTTGAGGGTAAAATATCAGCGGCAACACGACCCAAGTTTTTTTTTGTAGTGTCACTTTATTTAGATTGGAAATACTTTAGATGACGTTAATGTTTTGAATAAATTAATGTCTCTTTTTTTTTCTCTCTCTCTCTCTCTCTATTTTGTTTATATTTTTATTGTGTCATTTCTGTTTTTGATAACTTTATGGTGTATTTTTTTATTAGATTTGTGTTGCCATTGGTGGTTTTTTTTTTCCCCACGTTTTCCAATAATGGTTTCCAAATGTTGGTTTCCCTTCGTGCCAGTTTCCACAGTTTTCAGTATCTCTTTCCCTCACTTTTTTTCTTCTCATCTCTCTCTCTCTCTCACTTCGTCCTTAACCTCTTCTCCCTCCCACTCTTCCTCTCACCTCCCACCTCCTCCTCTCCTCCCACCTCTTCCTCTCCTCCCTGCTGTCCTCCACATGCCTACACACTTTATTTTTACGGCCAGTGTCACTTTTGCAAGAAACTCCAAGCGAGATCTTAGACCCTGAAGGTAATCTTATACCTGCATTCTCGCACACTCTTCTTGACTCACCTGAGATGCCACCCACTTCACCTGTATTCCTTAACCACCCCCCACAGCGTTCACTTCAATTGGCCAGGTATTCACAGGTAATATCTCCAATTTTGTGTGTCTCTCTTTCTCTTTCTCTTTATCATGTGGCCTTTGATCCCCGTTCTAACGTCAATCAGCCATCATTCATTCACTATTTGACTCAATTATTAACTTGTTTGTTCAATTTGCTCATAGATCTTCCTGGGTTTTGATTTCTACCTCATCTACCTGTCTTTCAATTCCACTTACCTGTTCTACCTGCAAGGATTGAGGTAGAAAAAGCAGAGGAAAAAGGAAAAATTGGTCTCTTATGAAATATCCTGTTGCCTTAACTTCTCATCCGTTGACCGAAATAGATTAGAGGAAATTCCACTAATGAGATGATAAGTAGACTGAGTAGGAAAATATGTGAGCGAGAAGATTTAATGATGAAAGTTTGATTGCCCGAAGGAAAAAGAAACAACGTAGGCGTCTAGTGTAGAAGGTTGTCTATTAATACAGTAAAAAAAAGAAATACATTACTGTTATTTGTTGTGATATTAGGGAGAAATAGATTTGCATGACCATAGACAGTGTCGGAAAAACAGATCAGACGATGTAGTAAATAACGGAAAACATGATAAAGAAAAAATGAAAGGAAGGAATAAAGAAAAAATGTAAGTGAAGGCATAAATGAGAAATAGAAAGAGAGAGAGAGAAAAAAAAAAAAGATAGATCTCAAGGCTACCAGACAGACTTTCCCTCAAAACTCATGCTGGGAAGAATGTAAAATCCTGAAAGGGTAAGGAAAAGAGGGTCAGGGGCACAGAGGGGCAGGAGGCAGGGTGTTAGGGGACAGGGGGTGAAGGGCTTGGAAGGTCTTGCATTGGATGAAGCAAAAGAAGGAGAAGCATACGAGAGAAAGGAAGGAAGAGTATAAGGGAAAAGGTTGAGGATCAGACACATGTTTCCGGGAGAGAAGATGGGAAGAAGGACATATGAGAAAGGAAGGAGTGCTGAAAAAAAAGAAAAGATAAGATAAGAAAGGATGATGAAAGGTTTGTATGAATAAGATATGAATGTAAATATTATGTAGGATCGATGCATGTGTGAAAGGATTAGCTTATACATTATTCATTTATTATTGTTTACTTCATGATTTATGTATACAATGATATACAACATTGAGGGAATAGAAAATGACTGTGATTAGTTAGTGATGTATAGAGAAAAAAAAGAGGAAGGCTTAATGCATGTGTACCTACTTTTGTTTATATATGTGTGTCTATGTATGTATGTATGTATGTATGTTTGTATGTAAGTGTGTTGTCATGGTTATCCTTACTAATAATCTGTGTAGAGAAATAACACCATGCAACAGGGTGTAATAAGAGTGAAATATTGAGGTTTTTTTAATTGCTGGGAATATCTGTTAATGGGAGAATTTTTGCCCATAATATGCACTGAAATGGCTGTTTTACGAGAATGTTTATCCTTGTGGCAATGGAGAGAAGGGAGAGGAAGGGGTGAATCTAAGTAAAGATGATGTGGGAGGATGTGTGAGAAGGTCGTAACATTTAAAGAAAGAAACATAATCTCTCTCTCTCTCTCTCTCTCTCTCTCTCTCTCTCTCTCTCTCTCTCTCTCTCTCTCTCTCTCTCTCTCTCTCTCTCTCTCTCTCTCTCTCTCTCTCTCTCTCTCTCTCTCTCTCTCTCTCTCTCTCTCTCTCTCTCTCTCTCTCTCTCTCTCGTCTGTGAAGTGACCCTCTGTGTTCCATAACAAAGCTTAGAGAGGAGAGAGAGAGAGAGAGAGAGAGAGAGAGAGAGAGAGAGAGAGAGAGAGAGAGAGAGAGAGAGAGAGAGAGAGAGAGAGATGTTACATAATTAAAAAGATCTTCCTATTCTTAGACATCACCCCCCCCCTTTGACATTCTTCTCTCTTCTTTTTCTTTCTTTCTATTTTTAGGGCAATCGTTCCGCAAAACAAGGAGCCTTAACATCATATATTAACTAATGTTTTTTCTCTCTCTACTACCTCCATGGAATCATCACATTAATACACAGCTAATCCCTAAAAATCCTCTAAGAATCCATTACTAATCCCTAATCCTATGAATGTGACTTTGGTGTAATGGCTCCTGCGCTTACCTACGAATCTATGTCTTTCTGTTCGAGTCTCGGATTAGTAGTAAAAAAAAACCCCATCTAGGTGTTCATCCTCCCTATCTATCAAGTCCCCAAGGTCAAGGAGACGGAGTTAAGCGCCGAGGCAACGCGTAGTTAGTTTTACGTATATTTTGCTTAAAGTTTTGCCTAAGGATGTTATTTTATCATTATTATCATTAGTAGTAGTAGTAGTAGTAGTAGTAGTAGTAGTGTATCATAATTTCTACTACAACGTGTAAACATCCTACTAATACATTTTTTTTTACTTATTACTTCAGAGGCAGAATGGATGCCTTGTCAAGCAGAGTCAAACACCGACTGAGTAAGTACTAATTTTGACTGTTATTGCCGTTGTTTTGTCCTGCTTTTTAGTGATGGTAATTGCTGTGTCGGTGGCGCTGTTACTGTTATTATTATTATTATTATTACTGATGTTATTTCTGCTTTTATTTTAACACCACAAAGAGCAACACTCATTCTAAAAACTACACAATTCTTTCCTTTTTTTATAAACTAATCCATGTAACTATTATTTTTTCGCTTATTTTGCCGCGAAATGGCTTCATCCTCACACACTAACGCAACCACCACGTCATTTTCACCATAATTCTGGCTCTTCCCTTTCTCATCCGGAACGAGTTAGGGTTGAAAATGTGTTTGACTTCATTTTTGACGTGGACTGACTGCAGGGAAGGGGAGGTCAGGGTGAATACAGTACCTCCCCCGCCACCCCTTCAGTGATCAGGTCATTCCAGCGTGATTCAAAACGCTCCAGTGCTCACTCTCAATAGCACACTCGTCAGGTTAAGCAGAAAAACAGCTTATCCGTATTAGTATATGTTCCGGTTGGGGTTTATTTTTCATCTTAACACATACACACACACACTGTCTCTCTTTCTCTTTCTCTTTCTCTCTCTTTCTCTCCTGCACATCGCTATGCAGTGATGTCTCATTTGTTTTAATTTTGCCTCGGGGATCATTCCTTTACTTTTTAATGTGTGTTTTTTTTTTTCTCTCTCCAACATGCGAGTATTTCATTCTTTGGTTCCCGTCCCTCCTGTCCTCCCTTTAATTTGCCTTCCTCTTCACCCTTTCAACTCTACTTCACTTACTCTTCTCAGTCTCTCTCTCTTTCGTTCTCCACTTTGTCACTTTTTTTCGTTCTCTCTCTCTCCCTCTCTTTGCACTGACCCACTCTACCGCGTGACCGAAATGATGTGACACGAATCCATATTATAAAACTTCGTCTATTCTTTTCTCTCTCTCTCTCTCTCTCTGTATCTCTTTTATATTCATTACTTTTCTTATACTCCTCCGCTCCCATTTGCAACTCTCCTTTGTTATCTTCTATCCTCCAACTACAATTATTCATATTTTTCTCTCTTTTTGCTGTGAGGTCGTCAGTTCGTCCTTCCGTCCCGCCTTCCGTCTCGTCCCACATTCCCTCCCTCCGTCCGTCTGGGAGTCACGTTGATATACACGGTCTAAGTCAATACATAGTTGCATTATGCACCATGAGGACACTTGTTTGGGTGCATCTTGTGCGGGTCACATGGAAACCTCGCTCCTAGCAAACTTCAATCACGTATACAACTATGTGTGTATGTGTAGGTTATTAGTATTACGTGTGTACAGTAAGTATACATGTTATTTAGCCAACGCAAGGACGTTAAACCATACTAAACTGACGGTGTTTTAAACGTAAACTCGATGTTGTGGAGGAAAACATGAGGGTTGAGTTGACCTGCGAGCTAAACAGACAAGTAATACCGTGTTGGAAGCAGATAAACAGACACGCTCCATCACCCTCGCGCCAAAAACTCCAACAAGCCAAGCGAACAGGAAGAATCGCCCTCCGAGGAGTCTGGACCGAGATTCAAGCGAACAGGAACCCCGAGACTCACACACCCAACGGCTTCTAACTGTGTTGAAGGAGTTGCATTTCCTAGAAGCGTCACGGGAAAGTCAGAGAGGGAACGAAGGAAAATTATCTTCCTCCCCACGTCCCTTCAACCTCCTCAAGTCTCGTGGATATTAAGTTTAAAGAGATTTTTTTGTTTAAAGTTGATAAGTTGGTAAAGGGTTCTATTTTTTTATTGTTTATTTGTATTTAAAGTGTGTGTGTGTGTGTGTGTGTGTGTGTGTGTGTGTGTGTGTGTGTGTGTGTGTGTGTGTGTGTGTGTGTGTGTGTGTGTGTGTGTGTGTGTGTTTAACTTTATATTCGTCAGTTTTAATATATTTTCTGGTTATTGACGTGGTGGTGTGTGTGTGTGTGTTTGTTTGTTTATTTATTTGTTTGACTCTCTCACTCTAGGACACTTGGGAGACAGAATATTGTATTTATTTATTTGTTTATTAATTTGGTAATATTTGTTTATTTATTTATTTATTTATATTTGCCCGTTAATTTAATTGTTCATCCACACACTTCATCATTTGTACGTGTTCTAAACCTTTAATATGACTGGCAATGGCTGTAACTATTATATTCTGGTTTGCTTTACTGTTTTCTATGCTTATTTATGCAATTTTATCACCTGTAATGAGAGAGTTGCTAATGATATCGAGGTAAATGGTGAATTATTGATTATAAGCTTAGATGGAGAGAGTCAGGTCTGATTGATGAGTGAGGGATGGATAAAGGATGTGTGAATGAGTGTGATGAGAATGATGTGTGGATTAGCGTCTATTCATCAGCCTTAAACCATCAGGAAGTTATGTTCCATCCCTTGCTAGTTAGTTACACACTCCAATACTGACGAGATTACAAGGGAGGTCTCACAGAATATAACTAGCAACTCAGCTTTAGTCTCAACGTAATAAATAATACATAAACTACAGCTTCTTTATAGGCAGTGTACGTGGGAGGCGTCAATGTTCTGGCGTGTTCATTCTGTGCATGGTGAGGTTAGGTTGTGGAATTATTCTTGGCGCTGAATATCTAGGTGTTGATCCTTAAGTTTGGACAGTCAGGCTGGCCAGTGACGTGGATCAGGAGGGGATGTAAGGTCCCTTGAGGCTCCAGGGTCTCCAGACTGATTCAAATCTCTCCAAACCACTATTTTTACTCGCTTGTGGAAGTGATGTAAAATTATTTTCTGTCTTTGAAATTTATATCAAATGCCATTAACTTCCACTTGATATCACTAATTGCATCCGTCTTAAAATTTGAGTGAAGTATAAGATCACACGAGTTTTTTTTTTTTTTTAATTCTACGTTGGAGGAAAGATTCAAATTCCTAAGGATCTCATCATTAAAGAAAAAATAGTGCTAGTGCTCACTTATTTGTGGAATCACAGGATTTCCTTGAATACTTACATATTCCTTAGTTTATCAAATGATTGGGTAAACATGACCTTGCGTGGTTATGTACGGTGTAATTCCCTCACCCTTCTCAACACTGACTCTTTTATGAAGAACACTCAGTGGCACCATAACCAGGGGACGTTTGGTAACACCAACCAGAAAAAAAAATAATGTTTGCACGAAGGATTTGTGGAGATTATGTAACAATCCCAGTAATGATCACAGCTCAACAAGTCAAATGATTTAGTATTTTGTTATTTTGTCTCATATATAATTAAGATGTTTAAAAATATTATTTACGAACAGACTAAAGGTTTTGAGGCAAACCCATTATTTTAATTTGGAGATTTTTTTAATGGGTGGTGTTGGACCTTCACGCTGCACCACCTGTGTCACTGTGCTGCACACTGCGGTCTGAGCTCAGGTTGAAACATTTTGAAAGCAGCACAAGTAAATTTAATTAAATAGATAATTAGTTTATTGATTATATATATATATATATATATATATATATATATATATATATATATATATATATATATATATATATATATATATACACACAACAAAATATTTCGAAACTGTTGGTATGTGTCTGAAGGTCAGGTGTGCAGGTTGTCATATTATGCGTTTTGCCAATCTGTGAAAGATTTAGAGTGTGTGTGAACACACATTAAGGGTCTGCCTGCTGCCTGCTGAGAAAACTGTGACCCAAATATTCAGATAAGATGGATATTTTTTTTTTATTTGGATAAAATAACTGAAAAGTCCAATATTAGTTTACTTTTAGACGTAATCATCACCTGAGGTTTACGCTGACCGGCATGAACCTAAAGGGAAAGCTAAACTAGAGAACAGAATGTGTGGAACTGTAAACCATTCTGCTGGTGATATCTTGGGGAACGGTCGGTGGTGCAGTGCAGGCGGTGGACAATCTTGTTGATGGAGACTCATGTCGTTAACTCCAACATTCCAGGCCACAAGTGTGAGTTCTCGACCACTTGGCTTGTTTGGTTATACGGTTAGGACCACAGCGAGGACGTGTTCATTTGGGTGGCAAGGTTAGGAAGGTGGGAGATGCGTAGCAGGTGTCAGGAGTGAAGGGTGAGGGGCTGGGCCGGGCTAGTGTTACGCCGAGGTACTGTGAGTTGGACCAAGGTTAAGGGTGAAGGAAGGGAGGCTGTTACATCATACTTAGAGGTGAAGAGATAAATGAGATTAGATACCAAGGGACAACAGGGAAGGGAAGACCAAGGAATATGTATGGGAGACTATAGGTTGGTGTTAGGGGCGTGTGAGTGACTTTTAGTGTTAGGGGCACGGTCTAGGGGCGGCACGTGAGGGAAGGTCAGGGTTGGAAGCTCGTGGGTTCATCAGGGGAGAAGGTAACACCGGGGTAGCGGCTGGCAAGGTCATACTGGCATTGGATGTGAGATCCGATCCTCTTTAAAATGCTCTTCTTTCTCCCTCCCTCTTCCTCTCTCTTTTCCTCCTTCCTCACTCACTCATTCACTCCGTCTTTTTCAATTCCTTCCCATCCTTCCTTCCTTTTTCAATGTTCCTTCAACGTTCTCATCTATTCCTC
>JAPQNM010000008.1:13384928-13434928 GCA_029783475.1 Metacarcinus magister | reverse complement strand
AATGGTGTGTTAGCTGCCGCCGCTGCACTAGAGCACCAGGAATCATACATTGAGTCCCTTTAATACTCTTGGTGAACAATAGATTTATACACAAATCCGAAAATCACTCTTGTTTTTGGTGATATCAGTGTGACGCTTTGCATTGTACAAGACAAGAAGTTAATGAAGAAATTATACTCCCCCCACCACCTTGCCTTCCCCCCCTAGCCTTCCCCACCTTCCACCTTGCCTTCCCTCCTAGCCTGCCCCACGCCCCAGCCAGTGCCGAGCCGCGTGGAGGCGTCAGAGGGAGAATTTTGTCTGGTGGTGAAGAGGAGGAACAGTGCAGCTGAACGTCAAGGCGGTGTGTCCCTTTAACAGAGAGGATGTTTACACGCCGTGACGAAACACTGATGTCCATGTGAGGTTTGCAGAGCCGTAAAGCGATTATATTTGTGGTTGATGTTATGTGTTGTTGTTGATGTTGTTTTTTGTTGTTGTTTTTTCTACGAGGAAAGTTATATACATGAAGGTCGTTCGTCAGTGATGAGAAAAAATCGCCTCATGCATAATATTTTGAACCGATGTGTGATTTTCAAGATGGTGCCCTGTGAATATCAACTTTGTATTTATCGCACAAGCCATTGCTACATAATTGCATACATTCACTGCAACATTACCCTATTTATTTCCTCCGCCTAAATATTCGGGAAGGTAATTAAGTCAAGCTTATCCCATCGCAGAGTTTGTTCGAGAAAGTTATTTGGCCGTAACATTAATGAGTGAAACAATGAAACAATAGTCTAAAAACATTATTATAGTGGAATTTCATGATACCAGAGTAATTACACACACACACACACACACACACACACACACACACACACACACACACACACACACACACACACACACACACACACACACACACACACACACGTTGTTTTTCACTTACACCCATTTTACTACCCCAAACGGAACCCGGAAATCCATGTTCGGTGCAGGAGGAAATCATGTTGACTGAACTCTGGCGAACAAAATAATCTAACTCATTACCCTTACACCGCTGTTTACTGCCTGCAATACGCCGACGCCAAGTTCCCGACATATTCCAAACCGAACGTAATTTACAGATAAACGACCCGGGGTAGTAAGAGTGCGTCTGAACATTCCAGCTGCGTGCCCGTGAACAAGATAGAGAGAAAAATATAATGTTCCACGGCATGTGTTTCCTGAATATATACGCGTTCATTGATTTTATAAGTCTGAGAGAGAGAGAGAGAGAGAGAGAGAGAGAGAGAGAGAGAGAGAGAGAGAGAGAGAGAGAGAGAGAGAGAGAGAGAGAGAGAGAGAGAGAATAAACTAGTAAGTACCTTTAGTCACACAGTAGCAAGAAAAGAAGTGTTGAAACATTGTACACGATTTATTTCTCTCCTTCCACGAACCTTAATATTCTTCACCACCACCACCCAGCAAACATACGAGAGAGAGAGAGAGAGAGAGAGAGAGAGAGAGAGAGAGAGAGAGAGAGAGAGAGAGAGAGAGAGAGAGAGAGAGAGAGAGAGAGAGAGAGAATAGCGAAACAGAAGAAAAAGAAACAAAGGATTCAAACCAGAGAAAAATTACCCGCTGATTCTCTTCAAATGAACATAAATAAGACGTAAGCTTAACCCTAATAAGGTGATTGAGTCTAGCTTATCCGAACAACAGTAGTAGTAATTATAGGATGACAAGAGACTCAGCAACACCCCACATCCACATGGCAAGGCAGCGCGCCACACCTTACCACCACACCACTCACTACACAAGCCTTGATATCGACCCTCACCTCACCTAACCCAAGGATATAACCAGCTGTTGCACGTACCAAACACATGATTTATTTCACCCTTACGCACGTGTTGAAGGAAAGAAACAGAGAGAGAGAGAAAAAAGAGGCAGTTGATATAATTTTATGTAAGTTATTTTTTTTTATGTATTTTACGCGTACGTTGTGTTATGGTATTGTAAGTTGCATTATGTATATTAAAAAAAAAAAGGAGAGCAACGTAGAACAATGCAAGGTGTTCCAAAGACATCAATGAAGGGGCCTCGACCTCGATACAGGGCTTGGCGAAGACAGACAGACAGACAGATCCCTTTATAGAAGCCTTGGTCAGGTTCCTGTATACTTTTTTTTTCCCCTCACTCCATTTTCCTCGTGTTATCTGACGCCGGGCAGTTAACGAGGCCAGGCAGCGTCCAGGCGTCAAAACAATGCCACCTCGACTGTGTTATCTGAAGGCGGACACGAGAAGGGCGGGAGGAATGAAGATTAGGAGAGTACTACGTGGCACAAAGGCAGCGAGAGAGAGAGAGAGAGAGAGAGAGAGAGAGAGAGAGAGAGAGAGAGAGAGAGAGAGAGAGAGAGAGAGAGAGAGACGCCGCCCTTCCAGAATAACTTTGCTGAGCCAGAATGACCTTGATTCCTAATGTAAAAGAGGCCTCCTTCGAATATATAGGTCAGGGAACAGGAGGAGGAGGAGGAGGAGGAGGAGGAGGAAAAAAAAAAAAAGACATCAGATTGCAGAAACATGTATCAGGGTGACACCACTAGGGACCCACCGCCCACTTCTTTCCATCAACACCACTACAACGCCCACTAGGATGGTACCACAATGCATCTTTCTATTATTTCCCTTGTGATGTGTTGGTGGGGGAAAGGACAGCGTGTCACATGAGGAGAGTGTGAGAGCACGTGAGAGATATGCTTCTTCGGAATGTTTTTTGAAAGGTGAAAGGTTTGATTCGAGAGGATGCGGCAGAAGATAACTGACCTCTTTTTGTTTTAATGAAAGGGAGGATGCACTGGCTGGCTGAATGGCTCGCTGGCTCGCTGTAGTGGAAGGTAATTGCCTGGACGAATGGTGACTTTTGATGAAATGAAGCAACGAAAGGCCAGTCAGTGTGTGTGTTGAGAGGCTGATGCGTGGGTGGCTGACTGAAGGTGTAGAAGTAAAAACTGATGGAAACATTCAACGGATCGATAATTTGCTGACCTATTAAACTCATTTTGTAATTAAGTATAATTTCAGCCAGCCATATGCGTCAGTTTGTATACAGAGAGAAAAGTAGATACAGATACACATACCGATTGGCCTGTATTGTAGAAAATGTAGAAAGAGAGAGAGAGAGAGAGAGAGAGAGAGAGAGAGAGAGAGAGAGAGAGAGAGAGAGAGAGAGAGAGAGAGAGAGAGAGAGAGTGAGAGAGTAGAAAGATTATAATCACATCACTCCTCTAAATATAACTGCAGCGAGAAATGAAGAACAACTCGGCTTTAAAAAAAAATTGTGGGTTTTCTCTGAATATTAATAACCAAGCGCATTAAAACTGCTTTCATCATATACAAAGCTTAAAAATAGAACCATAAAAAAAGAATAATTCCAATCTAGTAACTGAATAGAAAAAAAAAGAAAAAAAACCACTGATGAAGCGAAGAATTACATCTGATTAGTGAAAATACATTATAAAAAAAGCCTTAATGAACAGAAACTAATTCAATAAACTCCCTTGTAAAAATATATCAATTAAATATCGAACAGAAAGCTATTGAATACCCAAAAAAAATTAGTTAGCCATGACCTCTTTCTTCCCACATCGCTAAAAGAAAACGGGTCGTAGGAGAAAGTGTTGCTGGAGGTTACAGGTCATTTCATACTCAGGCTATAAGTACTAAAACCATTTCATACTCAAAATATTTCCACACCAGTCTGAAATGTTTTTAGTACATCACCTGAGTATCAAATGACATGCACCCTTGCTGGAGAGGTAAACGACGCCGCAGAAAAGGGACGAGGGGGTTCCTAGGCATCCACTTCCATTTGCATTGAGAGTGGAGAAAGGCAGCCTCCCTAGGTGCCCCCTCAGCCTCCTGCCGCGGCGGGTTGGCGGGGGAAATCTGCCTTCATGAATGTAGACAAGCAGGAAAGGGATCACGAAATATCACAAAGAGAAAGAGAGAGAGAGAGAGAGAGAGAGAGAGAGAGAGAGAGAGAGAGAGAGAGAGAGAGAGAGAGAGAGAGAGAGAGAGAGAGAGAGAGAGAGAGAGAGAAATAACTGTAAGGCGAAAGAAGCTGTTGCACAGAATATCAAAGTGGGTGAGATGGTTTTAGTTCAGGGAGAAAATGGAAGTTTTTTAATTCTCTCTCTCTCTCTCTCTCTCTCTCTCTCTCTCTCTCTCTCTCTCTCTCTCTCTCTCTCTCTCTCTCTCTCTCTCTCTCTCTCTCTCTCTCTCAAGATAGAACGTGACTGTGCAAAAAGAGTCAGATATGCTCCAACATCAAACATGTATACCAGATCCGGGAAGGTTTGTGTTGCTTCCATGCAAGATAAAATAAAAAAAATAAAAATACACTACTGCTTCAGAAGGGTCTCTCCAGCAGGGCATGTAGTACGGTACGGTTCGGTACGATATTACGGTACGGTACGGTTTTTTCGGGGATGTAAGTACGGTTCGATATTACGGTTCGATATTTTCCTTCAAGTTCGGTACGGTACGAAAGTACGATATTTTTTTCGTACTTAATCGTACCATTTCCGTACCCAGTTGAGTGAATACAGAGGCTAGCCAGCCCAGCGCCCAGCCGCCCACACAGGCCACCGCCAAAGTCAATCAGGTGTGTGGGCATAAAGGATTAGCAGAGGTTAATGAGGTGGGTCAGGTGACTTGAGGTCATCTCACTGAGGTGTTAATTCCAGCCATGTCCTAGCGGGGCCACCACCTGCCCACCTCTGCCTATCGCACATAAGGCCTATCTTTCCTTCCAAACAGGTGGTAAGTACACCTTTAACCACGACAGCCTTGAGCTTAGTCCCTTCGGGTCCCAAAGATATTCAAATGTTCCCGCCTCCCGGCCGAAGGGATTAAGAATACGGCACCTACCCTTGACCCAGTCACCCCTGACACGTGACAACACATTTTAACCCCTCCCTTCACCCTCAGTGCTCACTGCTCAGTTGTGAACAGAGCTCTACGTGACAGGCAGCCTCCATCCTCATCAGTTCAGGTCAGAACACTGAGGACAGTGAGGGCTGCGGCCTGTGAGGCTGCCGCTGCAGTCTGCTATTGTGCTACACCTATAAATTGCAACGTAAAAAAAAAGGTACGGAAACAGTACGAAATTACGGTACGGTAATTTATCGTACTAGTACGATACGAAAGGATTTTCCAGGTACTGTATGAAATTACGGTACGGTAAAAATCTGTGGTACGAATTACGAAAAAACGTATCGTACCGTACCGTACTACATGCCCTGCTCTCCACTTACTCCTGTGCATACACCACTCCTCCACACTCCAGTGCATACAGTTTTGCAACCCTTCTGCTCTCTCCCCCTCACTCCCTCCCCTATTCTAGACATCTGTCCTCCCACAGTATCTATACCAGGCTTTGCGCGCACACACACACACACACGCACACGCACACGCACACGCACACGCACACGCACACCCACACGCACCCACATCGCCTACCTAACCTATATATACGTTCCCTCTGCTATTCCTTTATCTCCCATTTCCCAGGTAACTAGATAACCTGAGGGTGATGCAAACCGCCTTCACCACTTACTTCATGGTTCTATTTTCTCTCTTATTTGATACGTTAATTCTACCACTAAATGTCTCGATGTTTCTCCGGTTAATTGCTGCACTGTTAATTCCACCGCCACACACACACACACACACACACACACACACACACACACACACACACACACACACACACACACACACACACACATTGTTCTTCTGTAATAGCGTTGAATTAGAACTTAGCTGTGCCGTATATACTAGTTACCACATAATGAGCTCTTCCATTGCTGTGTGAGATCGTTGTGGTGTAATATATTTTTTCTTTCTTCCCAGATAACACGTTTATAATGCATATGAGATTCAAACAATGTAACTGTGATTATGATATATTAATTAAGTACCACAAGGCAGTGTTAAAGTATGGGAGGTGTTATAATATTTTTTTTTTATTTTATTTAATTTTGTTTTTCTGTTATAGAATTTGACTTCGGCCACGTTTGATTTTGTGTTTTGGATGCATAGGATTTGGGATCAGCGAGGGATAACACCAAGAAAATTGAGTGAGGTCTCGCGCTCGCTCTCTCTCTCTCTCTCTCTCTCTCTCTCTCTCTCTCTCTCTCTCTCTCTCTCTCTCTCTGTCTCTCTCTCTCTCTCTCTCTCTCTCTCTCTCTCTCTTTCTTTTGTTTATCTTTCTCTCTCATTAAGTTCTCCCAGGCCTGCTCCTTCCTCCTGGCCTCCTGTCTTTGATGCCGTCTCCCCTGAAGGTCAACTTTCACGCTGTTATGATGCACAAGACGTGGCCTCAGAAATTGGCAAGAGGATCCCCTAACCCCATTTTCCGTTCCACTTTTGCATATACTGTTGCAGCATTGAGCTATTTTAAAGATATGCATTTTTTTTTTTTTGCTAGTATCTATAGTATATTTCTTACATAAAAGCTGAATATAGCGTTTTTTTTTATTTCGTTTTAAGGTCAGTTAACGTACAAAATGTGTCCTGTGATGAGGTTCAAGATCTTTTAGGAACCTTCACCCTCCCTGTGACCTGTTTGTTATCTGCTTAACGCGATCTTCTTTTTTTCTCTTTTTTATGATAATGAGACGGGCTCGGGGCTACAAAACTATTCCAGGTATAAAATCCCTAATGTCTCTCCCCACCAGTTAAGTGATTATTAAGAAGAGTTGGGTCAATTTACGTTCCTGAGGTGTTTTCATACTCCTCTTAAACGAGCCTCAGTTTAAGTCAGAAAGGAAAACGAAACAAATCCTCACTATTCTATTATTAGCTCAGTTTATTCACTCACACTATACTATCAACGGTTCAATTAAAGAAAATATGTTAGAATATCAACTTTTTTCATCTTCAAATGTGATAAATACTTTTGTAGAGGGACCAAAAATATATAAAGATAATTCCCTAGGTGTGTAAGGTATATAAAAGAATCATTGACGTAAAGGGACAGTGGATGGAAGTCAAGGGGAGGCATGCAACCCTTGAACTTACCTTGCATAGATGACCCAACTGTTGCATAACTATTACGTTGTGGTTTGTGGGCGTCCCGTGACCTACCTCAAGCTCGTTGTCCGACAGGGAGGTGGAGTAGGTGAAGGTATTAGGCTTGTGCGTTGGGGAGTGGCTGTCGGCCCCCTGACTACTAAGGCGACACCTGATGGCTCGAGCAGACATCCTGGAGGAGAAGAAGAAGTAGTAGTAGTAGTAGTAGTAGTAGTAATAGTAGTAGTAGTATAATTATAGTAGTAGTTTAAGGCACATAAACAATACCCTCACTAAGCCTGTGTCCTCTGGGGTAGTCTTGAGGCCTTGGTGGACCCAGCAGAGGAATTTTAACCCTTACACTGCCGAGGTCTTTTCTAAGTGTTCGATTTATAGATTTTTTTTAAAAATTATGATTTTATTCAAATTTTTCTTTATCAACTCACAACGATCTGAAGAATAGAGGAAAAATATTTTTCTTTCTATACACAATATATCTTGGATGCAAATATTCTGTAAAAATGTGCCATTGGCAACTTGACGCAGCTCATCGGATAGACTATATTGGGGGGGTTTATACACGTAGTAAAAATCTGCACCTTGCACACTGCTGCCTGCTGTGTCCTGCTGACCTACACTTTGTATTTTATTCATTCATTTATTATTTCTTTGATTTTGTTTATCAATGAATAAAAACGGATATGAATTATAAAAAAAAAATCATTTAACTTTTTACTTTTTATTTATAAATCAATAATATAAATGCATACACTTAATAGTAAAACATAGAAACACAAAATATTAATGTAATTATAAACTTAAAAAGATTTACATTATTTTAGGGTTTTTTGATAATTATGGCACATCAATAATGATGTTGGTGGTCCTTTTTGTTTTTGTTTGTCTCTAAAGTGTCTTGGCTCACATCTCACTCCTTCAGTCCCCTTCCTCTTCCCCTGAACATTCCACTTCCTCGGAACATTTCCAGTCCCCTTCCTCTTCCCCTGAACATTCCACTTCCTCGGAACATTTCCAGTCCCCTTCCTCTTCCCCTGAACATTCCACTTCCTCGGGAACATTTCCAGTCCCCTTCCTCTTCCCCTGAACATTCCACTTCCTCGGAACATTTCCAGTCCCCTTCCTCTTCCCCTGAACATTCCACTTCCTCGGGACATTTCCAGTCCCCTTCCTCTTCCCCTGAACATTCCACTTCCTCGGGACATTTCCAGTCCCCTTCCTCTTCCCCTGAACATTCCATGTCCTGTAGACATTTCCAGTCCAAGTCCTGTTCCACTCTCCATGCCCCTTCCTCTGTTCCATCCCCGTCCCCTTCCTGGCCAGTTCCAGCCGCTGTTGCCTCTTCCTACATAACCTTGATACTGTCCTCCGGCAGCCCGTACCCACACGTCCCTGTAGTTGAGCACGTAGTACTTCCTCATCACATCAACTAAACCAACCTTCTCCAACACTTTCTGGAATTTCTGAAGGTTGGCGATGTGGGACGCACCCTCAGCAAACTTGCGTTGCTCTGCGATGGATGGAAGAATAACGTTGATGTCATCATCAGAATCGGAATCATGGTCGGCTTCATTGTTTGCAGGTTTGGAGTCCTTGTGTTCGTTCTCTGTTGTGTTAACAGGTGTGCGACGCTTCATCACCTTCTTCAACTTGTTCACCTTTTTCTTTTGGCCATCGCAATGAAAGGTTGTTGCTTCGTTGACCGATCTCGTCTCGTCTGTGTTTTGGGGCATTTGTTTGTTTGTCTTACCAAGAACTTCATTAACAATGGCCGCCTCTTCATCTGATGTGTAGGTATCATAATTATTGGGTATGATATCAGCTGTAATTGCTTCGGACTCATCTTTAATGGGAAGCATTTCTTTGTTAACCTTGAACAGTTTTTCGTGAATTGAGTGAACGTTTTCGTTGATGACGTGTCCTTGAGGAACATTCCGCCATTGTTCAAAAGCCGCCCGCAGGTCAGCGACGCACAACACAGACTTGGCAATCTTGGGCTGCTCTTCCACGGACGGAAGAATGACGTTGATGCCGTCATCAGAATCAGAATCATCGTTTATCTCGTTGTTCTTCTGTTGAACGTCAATTTGAACAATTTCTTCCTGAACTGTTTGCACGACATCTTCGTTGGTGTTGCCGAGAACTTCGTTTACTATGGCCGCCTCTTGATCGGATGCGTAGGAGTCACTGTTAACTGGTATAATCTCTTGCATAATTGATTCAGACTCCTCCTCAATCGTCAGTTTGTCTTGGTCACACTTAGACACTTCCTCTTCAGTTGATGGAACATTTCCGCTTGCAATAGCGCACAGGACCTCTTCAGAAGCAGGCATCACCTCTTCAGTAATGGACGTCATCTCTTCAGATATAGACGGCAGGGCTTCAGTACTGGACTTTATGTGTTCAGTAATGGGCAAGTCCTCTGCAATAACGGACGTAACCTCTTCAGCAAGGTGCACCTCCTCAGCAGTAACGGATTTTAGCGTCACTTCTTCACGCTTCTTCTTTTTCCTCCTATGACGGCGCCGACGTTTCTTGGTTTCCTTTATCTGGTTAGTTCCTTCATCGAGCGTTTCAGACTTCATTACTATTACTGGTGAGTCTCCGGCCTCCGCAGTGACGGTGGGCACTTCGGCAGCGATGTTTTCCTCCTCTTCAGCGATGTTTTCCTCCTCTCAGCGATGTTTTCCTCCTCTTCAGCGATGGTTGCCTCCAATGCAGCGATGTTTTCCTCCTCTTTAGCGATAGTTACCTCCAATGCAGCGATATTTTCCTCCTCTTCAGCGATGTTTTCCTCTTCTTTAGCGATGATTGCGTCGAATGCAGCGATGTTTTCCTCCTCTTTAGCGATGATTGCGTCGAATGCAGCGATATTTTCCTCCTCTTCAGCGATGTTTTCCTCCTCTTTAGCGATGATTGCGTCGAATGCAGCGATATTTTCCTCCTCTTCAGCGATGGTTGCGTCGAATGCAGCGATGTTTTCCTCCTCTTTAGCGATGGTTACCTCCAATGCAGCGATATTATCCTCCTCTTTAGCGATGTTTTCCTCCTCTTTAGCGATGATTGCGTCCAATGCAGCGATATTTTCCTCCTCTTTAGCGATGTTTTCCTCCTCTTCAGCGATGGTTATCTCTTCTTCAGCGATGGTTATCTCAAATGCAGCGATATTTTCCTCCTCTTTAGCGATGTTTTCCTCCTCTTCAGCGATGGTTATCTCTTCTTCAGCGATGGTTATCTCAAATGCAGCGATATTTTCCTCCTCTTCAGCGATGGCTATCTCCTCTTCAGCGATGGTTATCTCCTTTTCAGCGATATTTTCCTCCTCTTCAGCGATGGTTATCTCAAATGCAGCGATATTTTCCTCCTTTTCAGCGATGGCTATCTCCTCTTCAGCGATGGTTATCTCCTCTTCAGCGATGGCTATCTCCTTTTCAGCGTTGGTTATCTCCTCTTCAGCGATGGCTATCTCCTTTTCAGCGTTGGTTATCTCCTCTTCAGCGATAGCTATCTCCTTTTCAGCGATGGTTATCTCCTCTTCAGCTTTGGTTATCTCCTTTTCAGCGATATTTACCTCCTCTTCAGCGTGTTCAGTCTCGGTGTGGTGCTGCCGCTGTGACCGCTTTTTCCACCACCTTTTAAACCGTTTTGGGATGCAGCAACGGATCCACCCGAAACAGCCCTTCTTAGGAGTCTCCTCCTCCACGATAGTGAGTAGCACAGCGTGGTGCTTGGACAAGTAGTTGTCCAAGCTCACGGCATCACGTTCACTAACACTCATGCTATTGCTGGTGACAATAATTTGCTTTTCACTATTCATGATTTGTATATACAGATTAGCGTAGCTGTTAAACCGCGATGGTGTGAGTATTAAGGTAGATTTAGCTCCAACCTGATAAGGTTCAATCCATCTTGATTTTCATTGGTCCTCTAACTCCAACCCTGTAAGGATCGATCAATCTTGATATTTACTGTCCCCCCCTCCCCATCCTCCTCCTCCTCCTCCTCCTCCTCCTCCTCCTCCTCCTCCTCCTCCTCCTCCTCCTCCTCCTCCTTGACACAGGTTAGGTAAGTTCACATTGAGGATCTTAACCCTTACACTGCCGAGGTCTTTTCTAAGTGTTCGATTTATAGATTTTTTTAAAAATTATGATTTTATTCAAATTTTTCTTTATCAACTCACAACGATCTGAAGAATAGAGGAAAAATATTTTTCTTTCTATACACAATATATCTTGGATGCAAATATTCTGTAAAAATGTGCCATTGGCAACTTGACGCAGCTCATCGGATAGGCTAGCGTCGTTATCCACACTGAACACAGCACCAACATTTTGAATGTACAGCCTGCCTGCCTGACATCATTCATTCATCCACCCACCTATACATCCACCCACCCACCCATCCATCCATCCATCCACCCACCCATCCACCCACCCACCCACCCATCCATCCACCCACCCATCCACCCACCCACCACCCACCCATCCATCCACCCACCCATCCATCCACCCACCCACCACACCCATTCACCCATCCACCCAGCAACCCCATCCACCGTTCATCCATCCTTTCCACCCAACCATCCACCATCCATCCACCCACCCACCCACTCCTTACAGTGATAAGTTATTTATCTTTTCTTGGGTCGCTGGGTGGTGTGTTTACAAACGTGGCAGTCCTTTTGTGTTTGTGTTCGTTTTGTTAGTCAAAATTATACCACAAATGATAATGACAATAATAAAAATAATAATGATAATAATAATACACATACTAATAATACTAATGATAAATATAATAATAATAATAATAATGATACGACTACTACTAATAATAATGATAATAATAATGATGATAATAATAATCATAATAATAATAATAATAATAATAATAATAATAATAATAATGATAAATATTAATGATAAAAATAAATATTAATGATAAAAATAAATATTAATGATAAAAATAAATATTAATGATAAAAATAAATATTAATGATAAAAATAAATATTAATGATAAAAATAAATATTAATGATAAAAATAAATATTAATGATAAAAATAAATATTAATGATACAAAATAAATATTAATGATAAAATAAATATTAATGATAAAAATAAATATTAATGATAAAAATAAATATTAATGATAAAAATAAATATTAATGATAAAAATAAATATTAATGATAAAAATAAATATTAATGATAAAAATAAATAATGATGATAAAAATAAATAATAATGATAAAAATAAATATTAATGATAAAAATAAATATTAATGATAAAAATAAATAATGATAAAAAATAAATAATGATAAAAATAAATATTGATGATAAAAATAAATATTGATGATAAAAATAAATATTGATGATAAAAATAAATATTGATGATAAAAATAAATATTGATGATAAAAATAAATATTAATGATAAAAATAAATATTAATGATAAAAATAAATATTAATGATAAAAATAAATATAATGATAAAAATAAATATTAATGATAAAAATAAATATTAATGATAAAAATAAATAATAATGATAAAAATAAATATTAATGATAAAAATAAATAATAATGATAAAAATAAATATTAATGATAAAAATAAATATTAATGATAAAAATAAATATTAATGATAAAAATAAATATTAATGATAAAAATAAATATTAATGATAAAAATAAATATTGATGATAAAAATAAATATTGATGATAAAAATAAATATTAATGATAAAAATAAATATTAATGATAAAAATAAATAATAATGATAAAAATAAATATTAATGATAAAAATAAATATTAATGATAAAAATAAATATTAATGATAAAAATAAATATTAATGATAAAAATAAATATTAATGATAAAAATAAATATTAATGATAAAAATAAATATTAATGATAAAAATAAATATTAATGATAAAAATAAATATTAATGATAAAATAAATATTGATGATAAAAATAAATATTAATGATAAAAATAAATATTAATGATAAAAATAAATATTAATGATAAAAATAAATATTAATGATAAAAATAAATATTAATGATAAAAATAAATATTAATGATAAAAATAAATATTAATGATAAAAATAAATATAATGATAAAAATAAATATTAATGATAAAAATAAATAATAATGATAAAAATAAATATTAATGATAAAAATAAATATTAATGATAAAAATCAATATTAATGATAAAATAAATATTAATGATAAAAATAAATATTAATGATAAAAATAAATATTAATGATAAAAATAAATATTAATGATAAAAATAAATATTAATGATAAAAATAAATATTAATGATAAAAATAAATATTAATGATAAAAATAAATATTAATGATAAAAATAAATAATAATGATAAAAATAAATATTAATGATAAAAATAAATATTAATGATAAAAATAAATATTAATGATAAAAATAAATATTAATGATAAAAATAAATATTAATGATAAAAATAAATATTAATGATAAAAATAAATATTAATGATAAAAATAAATATTAATGATAAAAATAAATATTAATGATAAAAATAAATATTAATGATAAAAATAAATATTAATGATAAAAATAAATATTAATGATAAAAATAAATATTAATGATAAAAATAAATATTAATGATAAAAATAAATATTAATGATAAAAATAAATATTAATGATAAAAATAAATATTAATGATAAAAATAAATATTAATGATAAAAATAAATATTAATGATAAAAATAAATATTAATGATAAAAATAAATATTAATGATAAAAATAAATATTAATGATAAAAATAAATATTAATGATAAAAATAAATATTAATGATAAAAAATAAATATTAATGATAAAAATAAATATTAATGATAAAAATAAATATTAATGATAAAAATAAATAATAATGATAAAAATAAATAATAATGATATAAATAAATAATGATAAAAATAAATAATGATAAAAATAAATATTGATGATAAAAATAAATATTAATGATAAAAATAAATATTAATGATAAAAATAAATATTGATGATAAAAATAAATATTGATGATAAAAATAAATATTGATGATAAAAATAAATATTGATGATAAAAATAAATATTAATGATAAAATAAATATTAATGATAAAAATAAATATTAATGATAAAAATAAATATTAATGATAAAAATAAATAATAATGATAAAAATAAATATTAATGATAAAAATAAATATTAATGATAAAATAAATAATAATGATAAAAATAAATATTAATGATAAAAATAAATATTAATGATAAAAATAAATAATAATGATAAAAATAAATATTAATGATAAAAATCAATATTAATGATAAAATAAATATTAATGATAAAAATAAATATTAATGATAAAAATAAATATTAATGATAAAAATAAATATTAATGATAAAAATAAATATTAATGATAAAAAATAAATATTAATGATAAAAATAAATATTAATGATAAAAATAAATATTAATGATAAAAATAAATATTAATGATAAAAATAAATATAATGATAAAAATAAATATTAATGATATAAATAAATAATGTGATAAAAATAAATAATGATGATCAAAATAAATAATGATGATAAAAATAAAATTAATGATAAAAAATAAATATAATGATAAAAATAAATATTAATGATAAAAATCAATATTAATGATAAAAATAAATATTAATGATAAAAATAAATATTAATGATAAAAATAAATATTAATGATAAAAATAAATATTAATGATAAAAATAAATATTAATGATAAAAATAAATATTAATGATAAAAATAAATATTAATGATAAAAATAAATATTGATGATAAAAATAAATATTGATGATAAAAATAAATATTGATGATAAAAATAAATATTGATGATAAAAATAAATATTGATGATAAAAATAAATATCAATGATAAAAATAAATAATAATGATATAAATAAATATTAATGATAAAAATAAATATTAATGATAATAATAAATATTAATGATAAAAATAAATAATAATGATAAAAATAAATATTAATGATAATAAATATTAATGATAAAAATAAATATTAATGATAAAAATAAATATTAATGATAAAAATTAATATTAATGATAAAAATAAATATTAATGATAAAAATAAATATTAATGATAAAAATAAATACTAATGATAAAAATAAATACTAATGATAAAAATAAATACTAATGATAAAAATAAATAATAATGATAAAAATAAATATTAATGATAAAAATAAATATTAATGATTAAAATAAATATTAATGATAAAAATAAATATTAATGATAAAAATAAATATTAATGATAAAAATAAATATTAATGATAAAAATAAATATTAATGATAAAAATAAATATTAATGATAAAAATAAATATTAATGATAAAAATAAATATTAATGATAAAAATAAATATTAATGATAAAAAAATAAATATTAATGATAAAAATAAATATTAATGATAAAAATAAATATTAATGATAAAAAACTAAATATTAATGATAAAAATAAATATTAATGATAAAAATAAATATTAATGACAAAATTAAATATTAATGATAAAAATAAATATTAATGATAAAAATAAATATTAATGATAAAAATAAATAATAATGATAAAAATAAATAATGATGATAAAAATAAATAATGATGATAAAAATAAATAATGATGATAAAAATAAATAATGATGATAAAAATAAATAATGATGATAAAAATAAATAATGATGATAAAAATAAATATTGATGATAAAAATAAATATTGATGATACAAATAAACATTGATAATAAAAATAAACATTGATAAAAATAAACATTGATGATAAAAATATACATTGATGACAAAAATGATAAATATATATATAACTAATATAAAAAAAAATATTTTTGAATATATATATATATATATATATATATATATATATATATATATATATATATATATATCTAATATAAAAAAAATAATTTAAATGTACATATATATATATATATATATATATATATATATATATATATATATATATATATACAGATGGGGTGTGACTGATTTGAAAAGGGGCGTGGTTAATGCTTGCATGCCCGGTAGTTGCCAATTTGTCGCTACAATTAATAATTTGGTTTACAGCAATTGCTATAGACGGCAGTGTAAGGGTTAAAGCAGCCGAGAGGATTATATGAGAGCCCCATGAGAAAGAGAGAGAGAGAGAGAGAGAGAGAGAGAGAGAGAGAGAGAGAGAGAGAGAGAGAGAGAGAGAGAGAGAGAGAGAGAGAGATTAGGGATCTAAGTCGGATTACGTGAGAAAGGATGATACATTATGAAAGAGAGAGGAGCTCCATCGCGTGACAAAGAGAATTAGGCAAGTAGTGTTTTACGACCTAATGTGTTTACCGTCATGCACCTTAACTTTCCCTTATATTCCCTACTCTTTTTTCCTGTTGTTTTTTATGTTGCAATCACCTTCGTGTTATCTATAGCAAGTCAAGGCATTCACTCGCTTCATCCCGATAGCAACACGTGCATTCCTGAACAAGTCTTAGTTTGTTTACACTGTTATCAGCACTATCAGCTGAGTGTCATGTGGTGCTGATAGCTAGTGTCTTTTTTACCTATGTTATCTGATCTATGCATATTTTTTTATCTATGTTATCTGATCTGTGCATATTTTCTCCTTGGCAGCGAACCTTGTCTCAATGAAGCTTGTACTTATAGCTTGTGTTTATGGATCGCTGTTGGCTCGGGTGGGTTTGGTTGCCCTTTCTTTTAACGTCACACAATACCCCTTACACGTGCGTGGTGCCCAAGGTCATTTATTTGCAGACTCATTGTTGAACCACCACCACCACCACTACCCGTTGTTCCCGAGGGTAGGACGTGGATGTGACCAGATGGGAGTGAGTCTTGCTAGGGTATATAGTGAGTCTTGGAAAGGTTGTGTTGACTGACTGACTGATGCCTCATATCCTTCCTTCCTCCCAGAGACAGACAGACAGACGAGCACACTTGTCTGACGAACACAAATTTGAGCTGATTATTTAGATTACAGACGATTCAGCTTCTTTTTTTTTATATATATAGTTTTAAGTATCGCAATTTCATATGTCAAGTGTGTGTGTGTGTGTGTGTGTGTGTGTGTGTGTGTGTGTGTGTGTGTGTGTGTGAGTGGAGTTGCCTCTTCACAATAGATAACGTCACAATCAGTTTTTCCACGAACGTTTAACAGCCAACCCGGAACTAACAGACCGAGATGAACATGCAATTTTACAAACATTAATTTCTACTTCATTTGACGCACCCTATATTAATAATTGAAATATGGAGTTTCCTAATCATCGAAGAGAACTTACAGCTTATAATATTGATGAACTTAATTAATTCCTCTCAGCATGAACCTCAGGGTATTGCGAGAGAAAAAAAATCATGTTCTTTTAAAGGGAGTCGGTCTAGTGGTGCGTGCAATCATTCTCTATTAATCTGTTAGGAGTGTCTTGTGATTTATCCCTTAACAGGACCCCAAGGCAGGTCTGCACACAAGGGGAAAGGACTCCAGGCTGTTGATTTAATGGACTACTGTTAGATCGGTTCTCTTAGTCATCCCTCTCTCTCTCTCTCTTTTTCTCTCCCTCTTCCACTCCCTCTCCACACCGTCAATCACACTCACACACACTCACGCACAATTATATACTCTCATAATGGCCCTCATTCACACACACCTACGTAAATGCATTGAAACTCTTTGTTCCTACTTTGCAACACACACACACACCACACACACACACACCACACACACACACACACACACACACCACACACACACACATTTATCACTTCACTACGTCATTGCCTCATTTTTCTAGAATAATTGTTCACACTCATTAAATATTGTGTACCCAGGTATACTATTCTATATTAATTTCTCACTCATTAGGTATTGTGTACTCATGTATATGAAGGCTAATATGCTGGTACTACCTGGCGCCTTTGCAATTAAGGTAATTTTTATCGGTTCTGAAGTGGAGGTGAGAGTGCCCTACATGGGTTATTGTGTTGCTATTTTAGTGCATCAGCCAGCATGTCCCGGGGTCAGGCTGGGCAGTGCTGCGTCCTTCCAGTTGTCCTCCTGCATGCAGTTAATGAAGTTTAATTGTGTTATTATCGTGTTCTTGTTCTTTATTTTTTATTTTGCACAATGGTGATGATGCAATTTCCTGTTCAATGTTTTCCTTTGAGTCAGTGATGCTGTTTGATGCGTCAGAAAATAGTTTTGTTGCCTTGGCAGGGAAATGCTTTCTGCCAATACAGCCAGCCTATCAGGTTAGCAATTCGACTCTGACCTAGATGAAGGGCAGTGGCTGGGTCAGCGATAACTGTAGAGTTCACTGCCAGGTGGTTTGCAGGTCAAACTTAACACAAATTGTCAGTGGTCACCAAGGCAGTGTTATGACAACAGTCTGTGGCGCTACTCATTGCCAGTCTCGCTTTCTCAGTGCTGCCACCGCCCTGAGCACCTTGGTGTGTGTGTGGCTACCCGGGCGTAGTGGTGCGCCGCGCTGCCTTGCCTCATGTCGACCTTCCCTTAGATAGCACCAGGTTTGTTTATATTGTACGTCTGCGTTCATCATATCCCGTTTCTTAAGGAGCTGACAGGACACCGTGCCTTTAGGATGATTTAATTGTGTAGTGTTGTTACGTAACCTTTATTGTGTTATGTTATGATATTATTGTGTGAATGTTTACTGGCATAATTGTGTTTTTTATTCACCTTCGTATGAATAGATAAGAAAGGTTTCTATAGTTTATCGTGAACTTTATTTTTTTTATATCTTATCTTTGTTTATTGCAGGCACGTGTGGTAGTATCTTTAAATGAAGTAATAGTATTAGTAGCAAGGCGGTGAGAGGGGTAGGGAGGATAGGGTGAAGGGTTAGAAGGAAGCATAGAGAACGGAATAAGATGATGTTAAATATAAGTAGTGTTAAAAAAAAAGTTATCCCCTGAAGTCGAGCAAGAGTGATGTTGTAATGTTGCGTCAGGGAAGACGGACAAAGGGCGGGGAGGCAGACACAGTGACCCTCTCATGGCAGGAATGTTCACTGATGTTCTTTCTTCCTGCATGATAAAACGAGGCTGATGTGAGGTGGCGGGCTGATGGTTTCAATGTTTTTTAATTCCTAATAGAACTTTCCGCCTAATTCCTCTGTGAGTAACTGCTAAATTCACCACGGAAACCTTACAAAACTCGACTATTTTTTGTACAACTGATGAAAGACCAACACAACACAGCATAACACAGCACAGGCGTCCCTTTCCCCACCACAGCAAGTCTTGGTTGTCGGCCACTCGATAGGATCATTGATTTATGAGTTAAATTTTAGTATGTCGCTGGGAACTGACGCCCCAGAGCATGCATCAACCAGCCTTGGATAATTATTTAACCTCGAGACCAGAGTAATTACAATGTACACAAATTAAACGTACACATGAACAGCTAAATCTTCACCCTAGGGAAACATAATATTCTCTGCCGTGTTGTTTGCTTGAAATTGACGAGTATTGAAGAAGAAGAAAAAATTCACAGAAGTAATCTAGTTAATGACAAACTTTAGTGTAGTGAAATATTCTCACCTAATTGACTGCGGCGCCATAACTAGAGTTTGAGTGATAGAAAAGCGTAACATTTGACATTTCATATTTGTGGTGAAGTACTGATATGTGTTTCATTCCCCTCTCCTCCTCCTCCTCCTCTTCCTCCTTCTTCAACATACTTCTGGTCGTTTAGCAAAGATTTTACGAAGGTCAGGAGACTCTTGACCTTACTGATATGCAGGACTAAGCCCGTGCGAGGTCAAAAAGACGTAATTCTGTGATGTTAGGATATTTGTTTTATCAAGTTAAGTGTAGACACCGTAGCGGAGGGTTCTCGGGCTACATAAGGATTGGAACAACACCCAGGCTTGGCTTTGGTAGTTTATTGCTGCACGAGTTGGTAGACAGACACACAAGTACAGTGGACAGAGGACCTGGAGATGGTGAGTGATGGGTGAAGGGAGCCGCCCCGAGGCTTCACTCCCCGACGTGAGCTATGGTGTTGGTGAGGTGGTAGACCTGGAGGTGAGGTGAGGTGAGGTGAGGTCAAGTTAATCTCGACCTCAGCCACGGTCTCGAGGGAAGTAATTATAGACTCAGCTTCTGGGTGAGTCGTGTATGTGGGTGTCGCTGCTACAACACACACACACACACACACACCTCTCTCTCTCTCTCTCTCTCTCTCTCTCTCTCTCTCTCTCTCTCTCTCTCTCTCTCTCTCTCTCTCTCTCTCTCTCTCTCTCTCTCTCTCTCTCTTCGTCATCATTCTTTCTTGTTGCGTCAGCTGTGTGAAGAAACGTGTGGTAATTGCTAGCAGTCCTGTCGCTACCTTTGTTGCTAACCCGTTCAATACGTGTTTCGCGGGTAAGTGTGTGGGGATGGGGATGGGGATGTTGGTGTGGTTGTGGTTGGGTGGGTGTGGCTATGCGTGGGCTTGTGCATGATTGTGTGTGCATTCATGTGGTTGTTTGTCACTGTATGTACGGGAGTTCCATTTTGAGAGAGAGAGAGAGAGAGAGAGAGAGAGAGAGAGAGAGAGAGAGAGAGAGAGAGAGAGAGAGAGAGAGAGAGAGAGAGTTTAAATATAAAAAAAAATTAAAAAACTCACGAGGTGGTGGACGTTAGACTCAGCAAGGAATTGATTAGCAATAGTCACTACTCTGCAACGCACTATCACCACCACCACCACCACCACCACCACCACCACCACCACCACCACCACCACCACCACTATCACCACCACCTCCATCACCACCACCTCCACCACCACCACCACGCCTTAACTCGGTCCAACCCAAACAAAACACGAATCACGTGGACGAAACCAAGGTCACGCTCATTTTCCGAGTATTCTGAGACCGAATTCTTTAGTAAAACCAATAATAATAAAAAATAGACCTTCCTTACACCAGTACATGTCTCGAACAAGGCTAATACCTGTAGAGGTTAGAACGTTAACTCCCATCCATCAGTGAGACGTATACTTCCTCTCAGTGGCATGACAAGCACTATACTCATGCGCGGGAAATCCTGTCTGGTCTTGTACTTGTATAATCATGTGCCTGGCAGTGACGTGTTTATATCGCGTCAGGACTCCTCAATTTCAACCCCGTGACTCTTTGTAAGCCAGTCAGTCAGGCCATCACTCTGCCTTGCGCATCGTCTACTGACAGTCGTGTGCTGCTCTGCGAGAGATACATACTACACGTTAAAGTGAGATATAGTTAAGATTATTTGTGCATCGTGAAGAAATAGTTGAGTGTAAATATGTGTGTTAGTGTGTGTGTGTGACCTTGTGTGTAGTTTGCCGGGATTTTGCTTGCTGTGGTTGTGCTCTTTTAACATCACTACGCACTGTTTTTTTGTGGCTGTTCTCTCGCTCTGTGTTGTACGTGTGTTGTGTTGTGTTGTGTTGTGTTGTGTTGCTGCTGCAGGACTCACGCTCAAACTGAGGTGGTGCATGTGCGTGTCCTTATGTGTTTGTGATGCTGTAACGGGTGCTGCTTATCCCTTTTTTTTTATATCCTGTGAACTAATTACTCAATGTACTGTCAACTTGTCCTGAGATGAAGATTAAAAAAAAAGTTAATCTCGTCCTGTGCTTCTTGCTTCTATTAATTAATCAAGTCCACGTATTGCCTTCCCTTTTACTCTTCATCATCTTTTCTTCCCGTGCACGTTATTATATTATTACAATAGTCCCACCAAGAAGCTCATCTCCTGTCACTCTCTTTCATTCTCTCTGCCTCTTATTGCTCTCTAAGCCACTCCTCTCAATCCTCCACTTCTTGGTCAACGTTGCTTTGTTCCTTGTGTTTATCTTCGGGATTTCTTCATCTTTTAGAAATAATAGGAAAGACGATGAAGATTTGGCGACGAAACAGAGAGAAGGTAGAGACTTAGGAACGAAAACAACAGTGTGCCAAAGATGATGCAAGAGATGGAGGGGAGAAACGTATGCAGTGTGTTGGGGGGAGACGGAAGAAAAACCACTTGAAAAATCAGGCGTTGTTGGTAGGATTGTGAGGGCACCGAGAGGATAACCTGACTATATTTGTTGCTAGAGTGAAGGGGATTTAAAATAGAAAGGAAATTTAAAAGAAAGAGAAGGCAATGTGAGTCGCGTTGCATGACGAATGAAATACTTGCTGACTGGGATGGTGAGAGGGAGGGAAGAGAGGGGAAGGATGGAGGGTAGAGGAGTGAGAGAGTGAAGGAAGAAGAGTTGAGTGACGGAGAGTGAGGGAAGAGGGTTGAGTGAGAGACTGAAGGAGAAGGAAGGAAGGGAAAGAAGGAAGTGAGTTAAGTGAAGGATAACAAAGTCGTGAATAATATGTTTAGAGAATATATACAGAGAATATATACAGAGAAAACTCCACGATACACACACACACACACACACACACACACACACACACACACACACACACACACACACACACACACACTACCAGACAACAGAACACACAACAAGTCACGTTAAACAAGTAAACAGCGGAACATCAACTTACAACAGACTTTAAACTTCACTACGGAGAGACACACGTGACTTAATAATCAGTGCAAACGTCAGGAACCAATCAGTGAGGCAGTAAGAGAAATAGGGCGGCGCAGTGTTGCCATCTGATGTTCTCCATAATAAACGCAATATGTGAAGCCTCAGATGTGTTACCAGCCACCTACCACCCGCCCGCTCGCCCGATGCTTACCGCTGCTGCTCCACTCGTTCAATATAGATGCATTTTACATTCGTGGAAGCTTGTGTCAGTCATGTTTGGTTGTTCCTTATCTGTGTTATTTCCAACTAGCTTGAGGTTGATGTTTTAGTGATTAGTTTCTTTGGTTAATAGTGAATGAAATGGCTTAGATAGTTGAGTTTTTTACAATGTTATGTTATGTTTGTGTGTGTGTGTATGTTGCATTCTCTCTCTCTCTCTCTCTCTCTCTCTCTCTCTCTCTCTCTCTCTCTCTCTCTCTCTCTCTCTCTCTCTCTCTCTCTCTCTCTCTCTCTCTCTCTCTCTCTCTCTCTAACTTTATGAAAAAATCACATCAATTAACTGGGCTGAAAAGTTAACGACTTGGGCAATATTTTCGTTCCTAGAGAAAGACATATCACTGTTTTCCTTTTTTTCCTTTCATCTTGTCAGGAGAGAGAGAGAGAGAGAGAGAGAGAGAGAGAGAGAGAGAGAGAGAGAGAGAGAGAGAGAGAGAGAGAGAGAGAGAGAGAGAGAGAGAGAGAGAGAGAGAGAGAACAATATTTGTTTTCCTGAGTCATAAAGGGAATATATCATAATAATCTACGCTTGGTTAGTTATTGGAAGACTGAGATGAAAGGTGAGAGAGAGAGAGAGAGAGAGAGAGAGAGAGAGAGAGAGAGAGAGAGAGAGAGAGAGAGAGAGAGAGAGAGAGAGAGAGAGAGAGAGAGACAGAGAGAAAGAAAGAAGGATACCAATCAAACAATAAAGGAAAATTAATGGCAAGAGACACATCAAGGACACGAAAGAAGGAAAAAACCATGATCACAAAGGGAAGATAAACCATTTGTCTATAAAGGAAGTAAGCAATGGGAAGATAAACGGCAAAGGGAGGGTAAGTAAGGGAGGGTAAAGGTAGGAGAGAAAGTTTGTTGAGGGGAGCCAGACCGTAAACATACCTAGTCATGAAGAAGAAGGGAGATGAGAGGAGGGGAACACCTGGCCCACCTCACCTGACAGCTTACATTAGGAGAAGGTAGGAGGGAGGGATAGGTATATGTGAGGGGGGGAGGGGAGATGACGTACATGGGAAAGGATTGGGAGGAAAGAGATGTTACGTGATGTTGAATAAGGGAACGGAGAATGAATGTGGGAGAAGATAGAAGAATGAAAAGGAAAGAAAGAGGAAGAGGATGAGGACAAGAGGAGAGTAGGAAGGATAATGAATGAAACTTTACAACATTACATTAACCAAATATCACATAACATCAACAACAACAACAACAAAAACACATGAAGAGAAATTATATCACATTCAACTTCACCAGAAACTCGACAATTTGAAGTTTCCATGTAAGATGCAGATTAATAATAGTCAGGTTACATTGCCATCTGAATATATACTTAATCTTCTCAGTGTCGTAACGCAAGGCAAGGGATTTAGGACCACCCCACTTGAAGCTGACGTTGCATTGATGGAGCTACACAGACTAAATCCTCCGCCCCGTACTTAGCAGGGAAGGGAAGGGAGTTAGACTAGACACAGGACTGCTGGCTGGAGTTTGTCTGAAGGAGAGGAGTAGTGGGTTTAGGGTCCGGAGAAGCGCTCCAAGTGAGGAATATCGATGTGGATGGGAATGTGTTTGTATTAAGGCAGTTGAAGTGTGTTGAAGTGTGTGTAGAAGTTACGTTTGGTTTGTTGAAGTTAATTTGTGAGCATCGACTGAAACGTGACTATTTTAAAGTCTATCGTTGTTAATGGGAAAAAAATAAGACCTTTCTGTCCTCCCTTTTTTAATTGCTTCGCTTCGCTAGTAATAAAAATGAGTGTTGTGATGATTAGTTAATGAGGTACGATAGTCATATTCTCTCTCTCTCTCTCTCTCTCTCTCTCTCTCTCTCTCTCTCTCTCTCTCTCTCTCTCTCTCTCTCTCTCTCTCTCTCTCTCTCTCTCTCTCTCTCTCTCTCTCTTTTAATACGTGTCCGCTACCTTGTTGTCAGGAGTGTGTGACAGGCAAGGGTGACGGATGGGTAGTGACGGTGGTGGTGGTGGTGGTGGTGGTGGTGGTGGTGACAGTACAGTACAGCAAGTTGTCCTTCCTTCGTGCGGCTCGGATATGCCACACACTTGTCGGTCTTCCTTCTACCGTAGCGAGGCGAGGCAGTGTCTTTTTGAGCCTTCACGCCCCTGCTTGACACCGCGTTTCCCTTCCCTTCACCCTTCACGTCAGTTACCGATCATTTCCATGCACCAAGGAAACACACTTTATAGACCCACCAACACTTTACTTAACACTGCAGGACTAAACGTACATGATTTCGCAGCAGGACCTAACGTAACGCTTTTTACTGAGCTAAGTTTAGGAAGCCGCCGATAACCCGTTCGCCAGCCGCTTTCAGTACCGGTCGGCGCCAAAGACAGGGCGCCACAGCCTCCAAGACTCCACGCGACATACTGAATACGTCACTCAGGGCACCAAAAGGGTTTCCTGCGCTTAGTTGCCACTCCTCGTTTTCTGGCGAGGCGTGGCGACGGGGCACTCTGCTAAGGGGGTGCGTCTAGGGTTTGTTGACGGGTGAAGCGCTAGCCAGGTTGAAGGAGGGAAGGGAAGGGAGGGAGGGAGGGAGTGAGTAAGGAACGCACGCACTGTTTATTTGTCTATATCATGATAGTTTCAGCAATGTATGTGGAAGGTTTGCCGGTAGAGGGAGGGTGAAGAGCCCCTGGATAGAAAGAATCTGATTGGTTACGAGCAGAGGTGGGATTAGAGCCTGCAGGTAAGTTGACGTGGCGGGGGGGAGGGAACCTGAGACGGGAGGGGATAGGTGGGTAGGAAAGTAAGGTGAGAATGTAAAGGGCAAAGGTGAGAGAGAGAGAGAGAGAGAGAGAGAGAGAGAGAGAGAGAGAGAGAGAGAGAGAGAGAGAGAGAGAGAGAGAGAGAGAGAGAAGGGAGGAGCTTTCTTTTAATAGCCCAGCTGGTTATCAACACGTTGGAATACCTTTTTATTTACCTTCCCACTTTTTCCTGCTTCGTCTTACCTTCCCTCGTCCCTCCCTTCCTCCCTCCCTTCCCTCCTCTCTCTCTCTCTCTCTTCTCTCCAAAATGTACCGTACCGTAACTTAAGCCCATGTAAATATAATCCCTATAATTTGTCTCTCTCATTTCACTTCCCAGCGCTCACAGAAGGAAGGAGAGTAAAAAATAGAGACTGGAACAATTCACATTTGCTCTCGACAGGACCACGCCAGCTCAAAGCATTAAAATTGAATGACAGGGAGACTATGCAAAGAGAGAGAGAGAGAGAGAGAGAGAGAGAGAGAGAGAGAGAGAGAGAGAGAGAGAGAGAGAGAGAGAGAGAGAGAGAGAGAGAGAGAGAGTGTGACAGGTAAAGCCGGAAGTGTAGTGGGCAATGGAAGCTATAAGACGTAGGACAGAAGAGGAGGACAAAAGGAATAAGTAATGTTAGAGGATAATGCCGAGGTAGGAATTTAATTATGTGGAAGTGAGAAAAATAGTGAAGAACGTGGAAATTAGTGACAAAGGAAAAAAGTTCGTTGGAAGAATGTTTTGAATTTAAGGGAGAGACATTAATTTTCATATATATATTTTTTTTTTATTGTGTAGATATATATATTTTGGTATATGTATTTATTTATTTGGGTTTTTTTCTCACTTCATCCCTTCCTCGATTTTTTCTTTTCTATACAACATCCTGTACTTCCCTCCATCCTCCCATCCCCGTCACACACACACACACACACACACACACACACACACACACACACACACACACACACACACACACACACACACACACACACACACAGCTACACAAGGAAGGACAATTTATCCCTCCACTACAAAAATAAACCATTATCCAACGGTCTTTTCTCCACTAAGACAAAGTACTTGCCATCCACCTTTACTCAACCTTATATAACAAAACCAGGGAAGCTTTTTCACTGCCGTCCCTCAGTACTAAGAAACTCTATCCCGTTCTCCTCCTCCTCTTCTTCTTCTTGTTGTTTTTCTCTTGTTCTCCTGACCGCTCAACACGTGTACCCAAGAAGCCTTCGGAAAACCTCACTTTTACCCTCAAGGAACACGAGCACAAAAATGAGGAGCGAAAAATAAAGTGTGGTGAGAGGAAGACTTAGGGAGAGAGGCGTGTGAGAGAGAGAGAGAGAGAGAGAGAGAGAGAGAGAGAGAGAGAGAGAGAGAGAGAGAGAGAGAGAGAGAGAGAGAGAGAGAGAGAGAGAGAGAATATATACACAAAAACGATCGATCAAGCTTAAAACTAATAGTCAAATGGATGGAAGCTCTTAATCTAATGGACTGAATGAAAACAAAAGCCGAATGACTGACACACAGACATACAGACACGGACGTAGAAAATGGGTACGTGCTTCAAACTGTTTGTAAATGCTTGAGTTTGTTTACCTGTACCTGGTGAGAGAGTGTATGTATGTCTCGGTCTTGCCTCCACCTCCTCCTCCTCCCTTACTCTCCCTTCCTTCTTATCCCTCCCTTCACCACCTTCCTGCTCTCCTTCTCTCCCTACCTTTTCCTCTTCTACTTGATCCAATCTTAGCTCACCCTACCTCCCTGCCCCTGCCTTGCCCCTGCCGCCCTGTCTACTTGTCTTGCTAACATGGTGAAATCTGAGGTGTAATTGATTAATATGCAAAAAAGTGAAGAAAAAAGTACCAGGAAATTATCAATAAATCAAGGAAAGAGTCAAGCAAGCAGTGGAATAGGAGGAGGTTAAGAGACAGGGTTGGAAACAAACAGAGATTCTATTTTTACCGAGTTGGAAGAAGATCCGTGTTCCCTGCCAAGTGGAAAATCCAGGTAGATCATTAATTATAGAAGGATTTCCCGCCTTACGGAAGCCCAATTATTATGCCCCGAATATCGTATTAACAGGTAATTAATTGGCCCGTGGTGAAAGTAATTTAAACGAAGAAACACCTGACGGAGTAAACACCTTGGTGATTAATTTTACATTTTTGTCACCTTCCGAGAGAGAGAGAGAGAGAGAGAGAGAGAGAGAGAGAGAGAGAGAGAGAGAGAGAGAGAGAGAGAGAGAGAGAGAGAGAGAGAGAGAGAGAGAGAGAGAGAGAGACACGTCACTTTCTCTCCTTTGTACTCCCTTTCTCTCTCCGTACAGTAATCTCAGGCATTGCAAAGACTTCCCACCCCCTGTTTTTTTGACACAAGGAAGCTGAGCTGAGTGACAACTGTTCTCTATAATACAACCGTCGAGGCCTCACTACCGTCACTGAACCCACCAACCTCAACCTCAAAGAAAGGGTTCAACGTTATATTTTTTCGTTGTCTGAATATAAAATGAGGAAGTTTTGTCGTGTTTTTTTTTTGTGTTGTTGGTGTTGCTTGTTGTCTTGTATTTATTTTTTTTTTTTACAGTAGGTCTTACACGATTTTGTTTTTCTTTCATTTTTTTTTCAATTTATGCGGTTCTCTATTTTTTTTTATTTATAGTTTGAGCTGAGTACGTATTATTATTCTTTTTTTACTATATCATATGTTGTATATTAATTTCACTAGAAAGGCTAATTTACCAACGATATTTAGTCACTAGTATATAGTATAACCTATAGTCAGCGAGTGCAAGATATTACTACACATGTTAACTTAGAGAGCCGTAACGAGTCTTGCTTCGTCCACAGGTGTTGCGTCCCACCTGTTAGAATCCCAGTAAATGGATTTCCACCAACCAGACTAACATGACTTACCTCCGTCGCTCATGCCATTTCCTTTCTTCTTTACTACATTACTCATCAAAACTGTGTCCTTAATAATATAAGAACTTCTAACTTCTACTTCTACTACTTTTAACTATCCAATTACGTCTGTTCATAGTTCTTGTTGGTTTCTTACTACCCCGTCAGCTGGGTGTTCTGTCTTATGTGAGTGGCTGTGTCCTGATTGGTGGAGGGGATGCCGGGGGGGGTGGGGGGGGTGTAGATAAGGTGTGTCTCATCGTCACCAGTTAGACATGAATAGAACATGATTGGAAGAAGGTGACTGTTTGTGTGTACGTGTTTGGCTGGCAGTGGGAATGATATATGAGAGGGTTTTTTACGTGTGTGTGTGTGTGTGTGTGTGTGTGTGTGTTTGAGGTTCTTCGGTGCGTGACGGTAACATGACAGGTATAAAAGCAAGGAGAGAAGGTCAATGGAAGGTGGCGGGGTGGAGTGACAGACAGACAGACAGACGGACGGACGTGTATCTGTCATGTATATCACGCATCGTCACTCCTTAAGT
Organism: Metacarcinus magister; assembly: GCA_029783475.1. Taxonomy (NCBI): domain Eukaryota; kingdom Metazoa; phylum Arthropoda; class Malacostraca; order Decapoda; family Cancridae; genus Metacarcinus; species Metacarcinus magister. Next base: position 13,405,788 of record JAPQNM010000008.1, on the reverse strand, counting down.
ATGGATGGAACGTATAGTGTACATGTATGCTGTCCTCTTTGTTATCATTGCATACGATTCAGTTTTTTTTTCTATTTAAACATACTTGAATCATACATGTCAAGAGGTGAAATACTTGAAATTACCCTAAAGATCTTCACATTTATTCTATATCGTCACCAATGCAATGTAACGCCTTAGTCTGCTCCATAAAGTGCTTTAAGTCCAAAATATCCCTTGTGGCCTAAACGTTTAGCCAAGTTATTTCCTGTTGTTAATAAGACAACGGTGGCAACAGGTGAGGATGTTATCAGTGAATGTTATCAATTCCGGGATCACAGTGATAAGAGAAGTGATGTCACCTCTACCCCTCCTCACCACAACCCTCCCCTCCTTCCCCTCCCACCCCCTTCACCCCCCTCCACCCCCACAAGGTCATTAGGTCTACAAAGATGAGTTCACGGAGGAAAAACACAAACTACTGATAGCGTGTGATGAGTGAACGAAAGGAATGAATTATCTGATGTTCATTTGTTTCCTTAAGTTGTCATTGATGGGAATAGCTCTGGCAGGAATAATAATAATAATAATAATAATAATCATGATAATACTGATAGCAATAATGATAATGATAATATATAAAACATCGGGTGTATTGTGAGATTTACTTATCATACAAATAGATGTTTAGTCAGAGTGAAAAGTCAATTGTTTACGTATCTTCAAGGACGAGGATAATGGTTGTATTAAATTGAATAAAAAAACGAACTCATTTTTATTATAACAAGTGCTGTGATTTCCCAGCGTATCAAACTGTCGAGGCGAATTATTATAGTGACAATAACGATAACAAAGAACATAGTTATCGATACAGATACTCGCGCGTTTACCGATAACAATGTTGATACGAGTAATAACTTCAATAATGATACCATGATAACCACAAAAGTATATCAGTATCAGTAACAACAACACCACCACCACCACCACCACCACCACCACCACCACCACCACCACCACCACCACCACCACCACCACCACCACCACCACCACCACCACCACCAAAATATTATCATCATCACAGCAGCAAGAGGAAGCAGAACTAATACGTATGCACAAAAGGAAATTGAAGTCCAAGAATTACCTGATTAGAATTCGTGGAAATGATTAAGTGTCATCATGGTGGTGTTGCCTTGACATAAGAGAGTGACAGGTCAATTTACATAACACAGCTTTGAATTCCACAGCAACAACAACAACTACAACCACCACACAACTAGTACTACAACAACTACTACTATTACAGGAAAACCAGTTGAAATAGTAGTAGTTGTAGTTATTGTTGTTGTTATGGGTGTTGCTTGTGACCATAACACCATTGAAGCCGATGGTGTGTGTGTGTGTGTGTGTGTGTGTGTGCGTGTCCGGTTCAGTGACACTTGCACGGTCTTCTGAGTCAGGGTGGAGGAGAGTCAACGGACATTCAAATCACGAGGTAAATGTTGCGTTATGCTCTGTCCTGAATACCTGTGGGGGAGTTGAGTGTATCCTCCACCTTCACGCTCCTGTCTGGTGCTCTCCTTCCTGTGTTGGGATGGTTCTTGGTTCTTGGTGACGTGGTGGGTGCGGGTGTTATTCTTTTTTAGAAGTAGATATTGTAGTAGTAGTTGTTGTTGTTATAGTTGGTGTTGTATTGATTGTAGTGCTATTATTATTATTATTATTGTTGTTGTTGTCATTCTTTCTGTAGAGGTAGTAGTAGATGTATTTGTTGTTGTTGTTATTGTTGTAGTAGCAGCCAGTCTCTCCACAGAAGGATAGTCATTTAAACGTATCATATATAAATCCATGTAGTAGAAATACCAGTTTGCTTCGTACTTAAGCGGTCAAGGAGGAACTATAGGCTACTAGGACATGAATCTTGGACTGGTGCGTCGCATGAGCTGAACATGATTGGGATAAAAACGATATTGCGGATATGAACTTCTTATCGAGTGACATTAACAGTGTGTGTGGGTGGAGGGGGGAGGGGGGAGGCGGTGTGAAGGTAGTAATCAGTTGGCATTGCAAAAGCGGATCTCAAATTCATGGTGGCATTCCCTAGTGACTTGCTGCATTCATTACTTATTGAAGAATTAATAGACTGCCATTTCCTCCCTCTCCCCTCCCCCCCTACACACCCACACACACCTTGCAGCGGATAAAACAGGTAGATATTAAACAAGGTCACCGTTGTATTTGCATCATTCACCGCATTTTACACTCGCTGATAAGGGTTGAAAAGTTTTAAACATGTTCCTACCTCGTTTATCTTATCTCATCGTATATAAGTAGCAGCGTCAGGCTCAGAGGAACGGTAGTGTGTCGCCAACCCTCAGACCAGACTGTCCTCACCCTCAGGATAAGAAAGGTGAGGTCCTCCTACTGGTGTAATGTGTTAGGAAGGGACAGGAAGCTTATAGTCGTTTGGTATTGCTGGACTTAGATGGAAATTGTTGTGTTCTGGAAAATATGTGAAGTGAAGAGTGGGTGGTTGGCCTTTTAGATTTTCAAGTTATGTTGATTTTTTATACTTTTTTATGTATTAAGTGAATGAGAGTTTGGTAATTGATGTATGATTGAATGGGATTTATTTTCTTATTATTATCCTCCTCCTCCTCCTCCTCCTCCTCCTCCTCCTCCTCCTCCTCCTTCTCCTCCTATCTAGTGCGTGTTTGTGTTTCTGTGTATTATTATTATTTTTTTTTTTATCTTATATACACTTGTGTCTTGTTTATCATTATGTCTATGTTTCCTTTCCTTCACAGTTGCATTGAGTTATATTTATTTCACAACTCATCCTTGTCTCCTAATTTGTGTGTGTGCTTACATTGTGTTCTTTCCTTCTTCTTCTTCTTCTTCTTTTTTCCTCATTTAGTTGTTGATCTACATTTTCGTTATCCTCTCTTGTTTTTTTTATTATTCTTTTACCTATTTTTTACTATTTTCCTTTTCTTTTTTTTTTTTCTTATTACTGTATGTGGATTTTTTATTTTTATTTCTTACGTGCTGACTGTTCTTGACTCCTTGATCCTGTGTTGCCTTGCTGCCTGCCTGTCCCTGCATGTTGAGAGTCACTATCTTATCGCCTTTGACTCATAGCATCGACGTCATTTATTTGCGTGTTTACTACCTTGCTTATCTGCACTTTCACTCTCGTTGCTGAGCTGTTAACGATCACTGCTTCTGTTTAGTAAATGTCTGATGCGATGTAAGGAAGAAAGAAAGTTAAGTCAGGAATAAATAGATTAGTTCAATTGAGTTAATGTTTATCATATACAAAACGTTAGTATTATATGCATGAAAATTTAAATCATCATGTAACTTTTAGCTTATTTCCGACTGAGTGGATGTGTATAACGTTGATTTCAATTAGTCTTCTGAAGGATAATGTTATTTAGGTTGACTTATAGTGATTTACATCCTATCCTGATCCATGCCTTGGGACTGTTGATGACTTGAGTAACTCCCGCCAGATTACCGTGATGGACAGCCACATCTACACCACCAAGGGCCCCCAACCGAAAACTGTCCTCTGGCGTCCAAAAACAAGCCGCAGCATTGCTTTGAGTGGAGACTCCTACCGCCCTTTTAGTCAAGTGGTCCGTACCGTTCACCTCGACGAGGCTCTGAACATTTGTGTTCATCATTGTATAAAACCCAGACCCGTCACGTCACTCAGCAGCCTGAGGTACCAAATGCTGCGTGATAATCATCCTTTGAAACACCTTCACGTGCTCTGGTTCGGTGCCAAGTTGGATGTCACTGATGAAGACACACATGACTGGTATGGTAACGTGGAGTTCGCCCTCCCGATGGACACTTTGATGCACCGCTGGAAAAACTTTTACATGGTGGAGATGGTGACGGCACCGACCCACTCCCTCACACGCATCCTGGCCACTAACTCCAACTACTCCTACATCCTCCCTCGGTACAATCCTCACAAATACGGCGGGGGGTGGCATATCACGCCCGATGGACGGCACGAGAGGCTTATCGACTGTCGCCGTTACAACAATGAAGGCTACAACAGACACGGCCACACCCTTGAGTTCATGATTGAAGTGACAGACGTAGGAATGAAGAAGATTTTGCATGAAACTGAGATCTCATTCAAGAACCACAAAGATGCAGTACTGGACCTTCCACACGTCTGCCACAGGTTCAAAGGTCCTCACAATTGCCCGACGCCATTATCCAGGGCGTCCACGTCGAAGAGGTTCTTCCATGAACACTGTCGCCTGAATACCCGTCTACCAATGGCAACACCTAAACTGTCTCCGAGCGCTGAAAAATTCTTAGATTGCTTCCACAAAATGGGAGGCATACCAAGGCCACTATTGACTCCCCAGCCTATGCCTTCTCCTTATCTGTCGTGCTGTCCCCCTCCTATCACCGACCAACACTTCCCTCCTCTCCCGTCGCCTGACCCTGCCGCCTTCATCATCAGCCACTTCCTTCAGCAGCACATGGCCAATGGAAAAATCATGAAGCGCCACCACTTGTTAGGCAAAGAACAGAACAGTGTGTTTCGTCTCATTGCTGAGTCGATAACGAAGGCCAAGAAGCATCCTGACGACGAGGAAGACGAGAAGATGGTGGCAGCAATCTTAATGAACCAGCGTCCTTACCCTAAACTGCCTTCTGTTCCTTCTCCTGATTTTCTTCTCGCGCCACATCTTTATCCTCCTCCAGGATTCCTTCCCCGTACGCCTCCGCCTTCATTCGGCATTCCTCCACCCCACCTCCCTCCCCCTCCTACTTGTTACCCTCCCCCTGCTAGTTTGTTTCCACACAGCTGGGCTCCTCTCCAGCCAATCCAGTTTCGCAGACGAAATTAATAATACACATCTAGTCTGATGTAGTCTTTTTACACACACACACACACACACACACACACACACACACACACACACACACACACACACACACACACACACACACACACACATACACACACACACACACACACTCAAAAAATAATTCCGTGGCCTTAATGCATACAAAGTATAGTTAAAACTGAATACCTTTCCCAACCTTCGTTTTTGATGACGAAGCTTTGAGGCAGAGGAAGACAAGGACCAATATTGTTAAGAAATGACCTGCTTTACTAAACACTCTGGGAATGCAATCAGAGAGGTGAGGTGCATTTCCTAGAGTTGTGGTGACGGGAGGAACACAAACTCTGAAGGATGAATGTCAGTACATCATGTGGTTATGCCAACGTGACTTATACTTAAATTTACCTTTACAATATATTTTTTTTTTTTTTATCTTGATCAACGCTACTCCATCAGTGTATGTTTTCCTCTGGTCTGTCATGACTAATTGATCTTATTAGTGATTGACAGGCAAATATATGTTTTAAGTATATATTTTTATACAATGATTCAAGAGCATGTATTGTATCTGATATGTTTACCACAATATGCATGTTCATGTTTATATTTTGTACACCATGATTGAATAAAAATATGGTTCATCAACTAATAATAACTTTTCATTCATCTTTCCTGAGTCTGAGTTGGTGTGAGATTCCCTGACTATGTGCAGTGGAGACTCGGCACATAAGCTTGAGTCAACGCGGGGCTGGAATATGCTGTGCTGTCCTGGGATGGGATGGGAAGGGAAGGGAATGGGATGGGATGGGAGGCTTAAAATGACTTCAATAACAGATGTAGTGAGCTATGATTGATGAGGCGAAAAGTGACGGTTATACAGTGGAATTCAAGGTGAGGCTGATCAGACCTTTGATAACTGAGGCTTACTTCATGCTGCGTTTAGAAAATGTAAGTACGTCCGCAATATTAATTAGACAAGGGTAACTCAAACATTTCCTTTGAATACATATAGTGGCATATTCGACCTTCGTTTTCTTTCCTCCCACCTACCAGTCGTCTCAGATTGCAATAGCCACCCATCAAAGTAAACCCCCCATGGTGATACAAAGTTACAAAGGCTTCCATAAGTTATAAAGGAATACTAAGACTGCGATGTTGCCTTTGTCGTGTGGGTGAGGGTCGAGAGGCGAGGCTGTGAGGAGGAAGGAGGGCAAGAGGAACCCAGACCTGTTGATGTGCGAGGAATGTTAGGGAACGCATACGTGTGGTTGTCTGGCTATTCAGTGACAGTGTTATTTGTGGAGAGGAGGGAAGGAGAGCGGGCGTCACTCACCTTCTAGATCTAGCGTCCTTCATACATATATATTTCATGGTCCTTCTCTTCTTCGTCTCTTTCTTCTTTCCTTCTTATTATTTTCCTCTTCCTCTTAGGGTTCGGATTTAAAAGTCTTTATATATTTTTGCTTTTAAATCTTTATTAAATGTCTCTTTTCTTTATGACAATGGACAAAGTTTTATTATATTTTCTTTTCCTCTCCTTTCATTCTCCAGTGAGCTATTTTCTCCGTGATGGTCGGGACAGAATTCCTAGAACAGGTTACACACTCCTTTAAATAGCAGGCTCTGGATACGGCTCCAGTATATACGTCGTGGAGCCTTTACCTTTAATGGAGACAAGTGGTGCGTTTAGACTAACATGTTACCTGACTTTTGGTTCACCTGTGTATGTTTTGGGTGCACGCGTGGGCAGAGGCAGGTAGCAACAGGGCGGGAAAAGGTTAAGAGGAGAGGAGGCTACCGTGCTGAATATATAACTTTTTAACTCTCCTCTTCAGCATGCTACGTCTACACCACCCTCACCTAACACATAAACGTATAGACATAAAAATAGTTTAATAAGTAGATATTTCATCACAAAAGATCACTGCTTAGCCTTAGTTTCCCCTTGTACATTACCTGTGTGTGGTGCCTGCGTGCCTGCTGGCCTGCCTGCTGGCCTGCCTTCGCGTGTGTAGTCCCAGCTTGATTGATATCTTCACTAAGTTATTCTCTCGCCACACGTTTACCTGTTGGTTCTGTCAGGTGGTGTAGCGCGTGGCGTGGCTGGACAAAGTCAGTCGTAACGGCGGATCGATTGTCACCACGCTGACACTTCTCGGTATGCACGTGAGGGAGATTAACAACTCGTCCGCTCCGTCCACTGCACCGCGTCTTACAGCGTCCGTCAGTGTCGAGGTGCGCGGGGACGGTGCTTGCCTCACCGTGTCTAGAGAAGCACTGTAAACACATCTGCTTCAACCGGTAGTGTAAGGTTGGAAAAGTTTGTGGAAAAGAAGAACGAGGTCAAGTGAGAGTCGGAATAGTATTAGTTGTAGTAGTAGTAGGAGTCTGATTTAGAAAAAAATACTACTAAGAAAATGAAAATATAACTTGCCTTACAAACTTTATAAGACAAGACTCTCGTGTGTATAAAGCAGTTGGGCAGAGCAAGAAGCGGCAGGTAGCGAGGCACGACGCACAAGGTATAAACAGGTCAATGTAAACACCTGTGCGGCCTCACCTGTAGCGTCAACACCCCCTCCCCCCCTTGAGCGTGTGGGAGGTGGAGCCCAGACCACCCAATGTTCCGTGGGTGTAACGTGATGCCTCCCGCCCGTCAGTAGGTGAGGGGAGAGAGACGTCCACACACACTGTGAGATATGTGGCAACGGTGCGACGCATGTGTTCTGTTGCATGTGTTGGAGGCTGTAATTGAAGGATTGTAAATGTGAAATATAAATGATTTTACGATTTTTGTTAGGAATTTAAAACGATGATGTTGTATGTTCATTTATTTGTCATGGTAGAACAGCGGCTAATTCAACCTTCCTCACACAGTCCTGAGCGTTGAATCATCAGTACATTTTAAAAAAACAAGAAAAATCACCCACATCCACAAAATTATTCCGATTCCTATACTGTGTTTCTACACATATGCTATAAAATGTATTCCCTTTATTTACTAGTAATGCAAAATATACAAAAAGATTTAACTACTGTGACCACAATTAAGGTCACTCGTCCCTCCCCCCCCCCACCGGTCACTGCCTTTGTACACCAAGAGTTGATATGCAATGCTCAAAGGAAGAAAGTCATCATCTAACATGTCAAGTCGTAGACAGTAATCATGACACAGAGCATCACGGGTGTCGTGGTCAAACGGGGTCATCGCCCCCCTGCTAGGTCAGGTAACGTCTTCCTTTAGGTGATGCAGCCCTGCTTTGTGGGCGGGTGTTCTCCCCTCTCGCCACATCCTCATAACTGCAGGACAAGGTTAGTTGGCGATCAGTTCACTTGCGTTTTATGGCCCTTTTTGGCGCGTTGGACGTGAACCTCCAAGCAGGCCAAGCTCTGCCTCGCCTCGTTATAATTGGTCTTACCATCAGTAAACAGCTACAAAACTATTTAGATTAAAATCATTTTTGGACCCAACAGCTGCCGTCGTGAGCGTACTCATCCCAGGCGCCTCACGTCCCTCCGGGGTGAACTTCGCTATTTCTGGTCCTCCACTAAGACGATGAGTCTCGTCTGTTGGTAATGGGAATGCATTGATTTAGTAAATAATGTCTTGGTAAGTCAACAGTGTCTTTGATAATCTTAATATTGAAATGGACTCAATCAACATTTTAACAGGTTGAGTAACAAAACACTTCCAGATGTAGAATAATGGTTCCTAACATTATTTCACAGTTCAACAGTTGATGCAGAAAAACGTTTCGCAACACCACACAACACATCCCTGCCTGGGCCTCAGCTAACACGTGGGCGTGAGTGTGGGCGTAGGAGGCAGAATAGTGTCCCTGCCCATCACCTCTAAGCCTCACACACACTTGAACCACTCGCATCATAATTCCGGCCTCACCACCATCCTCCAACATTAACACCACTACTCACGAGGTTTTACTTAACAGAATCCCTTTCATCACCATGTACAAAGGACCCTTGACACCCTACAACCCTCCTCCCTCCCTCCCTCCCTCCCTCCCTCCCTCCCTCCCTCCCTCCCTCCCTCCCTCCCTCCCTCCCTCCCTCCCTCCCTCCCTCCCTCCTCTGAATGACGTACACTCACCCCCTCGCTGGACATCCTTCATAAAACACTTCACCTTCACTCTCCTGCTCACCAAACGTACCCACACCTGATCCTCCTCGTCCTACCTCTTGGCTGGTGACTGCTGGCCGCGTCTGGCTCCCTCAGAAGGCCCAAACGCCCCTCAAGCCGAGCCGTACTTGGAGTGCCACTCAAGGTATAACTGAGAGTCACTCTGCGTTGGTTTAGTCTTCTGCAGCGCCGCCTCCACGTCGTGCATCTTAATGGCGTCTAGTTTCAGTTCTGGGAGCTCTGAATCTTCAACTGTGTAAGGGAGAGAGAGACATGGAGAGGTGAGGGTGGTGATGGTGGTTGACTGTGGCAAACCCGGATGTGAGGTGAGGTGAGGTGAGGGTCTAGTGTTTACTGCTGCTTGTGTATACACTTGAGTTTTGTTTATGTTTTCACTCCTAACAAGGTGCTATTTTTCATTTAGATGTGCATGTATAAACCGTTTACACTCACTACTACTACCCTGTCCTTACTTTCCACCTCATTACCAGCGGCAGACACTCACACCCTCACCTCATCATCTATAACCCCAACCTGCAGCCTTTATAAGCAAAAATTCAGGTGTTTTTAACTATATCTTACACCTGTTTCACCTTCCCTTTAATCTCCCCTTTATTGCCACTCTGGTCCTCCCTTAAAAGACCCCACTTGTCCTGCCTCTCCCTCGCCTGAGTCTCACCTGAGTGGTCCTCCAGCACGTTGAACACCTTCCTCAAGCATCCCATTGAAGCTTCTCGACACGCTACCTGTAAGTCTGATCCACTGTAGCCCTCGGAGATCTGGGGAAGGACATGGAGTGTGGGTTGTTTGCTGACAGATAATCTAAGGGTCACTAGAGCTAATAGAATAAAGAAAGTATGTGTATAGCAATAACTTTCACCTTGTAACTTTCCGTGATCGCCAGTATGGATTCTGTAATGTTGTCTCTTTGTGTTATTGATACGTTCTTAGATTGATTACTATCCTTCTCATTTATTTTATTGCTTTAGTCTCCTTTTAACCAACTGTTTGGATCTCTTCAGGTGTCCCATTGCATAAGATTTTCAATTAATCTTATTTCTATTTCTCTCTCTCTATCTCATTAATGCAAGAGTTAAATATGTAATATCTTGACTCTCTCATCCATTCCACACGTAAGATCTGAACCACTCTGCCTCTCTTTCTTCCTAAAACTTGACTCCTACAAGACGACTCAGGAATGAAACTGACATGCCTTCTTGTATCTCACTCTCGTTTACTAAGGGACTTCACAATTATTTTATATCGTATTTTCTGGTACTTTCCTTTCCTTAAGATAAAAAGAGATATTATAATGAAAATGGAGTGTTAAGTATGAAGGTAGCTCAGCAGTACTCCTTCTTGCCTGCAGGGAAGGTGGAGATGTGAGATGTGAGGAAAGAATAAGTGTCCTCCATTAACGTAATTGCCTCTCTTCCCCTTTTTGAAGTGACGCTTTTCATCTTCCCGTCATGTGTTTATTTATATGTTGAGTAAGAATATAATTTTTACTCGTCCCTTTAATCTATGACGATCTAGGTCACGGTAAGCTAAAAGGAAGTGAGAGAAGTCAAAGTAATACGTATAATTACTTTTATTTAATCTCTTCCTCTTGCCCTTAACCCCTTGAGCTTACTATCCCAGAACAGAGTCGTTGCATCATCCAATTTACTCGTTTCCTACCGCTACTGTTACTCTAAGTCCTCGTTTCCTTGTGATTCATAGAGGAGAATGCTATACAGTTGAGTTGGGCGAATGTCACGTGTCTCGTCCAGGACATGAACCCGTATCGTACTCGTCACAACATCAGTAACCACCAACGCCAACCACTGTACTGTTACAACACCTGGTGCACTGCGGTTTTGTGGTGTTCGCTTACGTCATTGTGTCCCCTGTTTTGTTTGTCGTGTTTACGCTTCATAGAAAACGATATGACAACAAACCAAAAGTATTTATTATATATCATGAAGTGTTAGTGAGATCAATTTCCATCAATGTATATTTCTTACCATGAGGAGAAAAAGGAGAGATCGAACATTGTATTATGAACCTCTTGAAAATAATAGAAAAACAAGAGTAAAAAGCCTGGAGGTAAAGGAAGAGGAGGAGGAGGAGGAGGAAAAGGAAGAAGACTCACCTTAGCCAGCCTCTCGTATTCAAGGTGAGTTGTGATAGTGTGTCCCATCTCCTGCAGGTCATCGATGGTCTCCGGAAGGTGGTGTTTGAACATAGCCTCGCGCGCCTCCTTCTCAGGCAGCGGTACCAGGATTCTCTTTTCCAGCCGACGCAGCATGGCGGGGTCTAGCTGCCTGTGGGGGTGGGCGAGGGGGGTGAGGGGGTGGTGGATAAACAGCTGCGTAAGGGTGAGGGTATTTGTGATAAGGTAATACAAATAATAGTGGATATAATGGTGTTTGGAACTACTGTGTAAATATAGTATAATTAGGCTGGTTATTCCACCTTTTAATGGGTGTTAGTTAGTAGGAAATGCATGTCGTGCAGCATCACCAAGGCAGCACATCACCAGAGCATCACAGGCTCACCACAGCACACTCACCAGGGGATGTTGGAGGCCGCTAGGAGGAAGACATGGTGATTGGATTGCGTGAGACCGTCCAGCTCAACCAACAGCTGCGTCTTCATCCTACGGGAAGCTTCGTGTTCCTGTTCACCCTGACGCGAGGCCATAAGGGCGTCCACCTCGTCCACGAAGATGGTAGAAGGGGCGTGGAACCTTGCCATCTCGAACAACACCTGCAGGAGGACGAAGGGAAGGTGTGGTGTTGAGTGTTGATAGTGGTTAAGGTATCATGGTTGTCTGGTGGTGATGGTGACTTTGGGTGCAATAAAGGGTGGTATTTTGGGGTTGGAAATATAAATTACATCAACGGACGTTTTAGAACAGAAAATATGTGTAATAAATCCTGTGAGGCAGTACAGGGTGATGAATGTTCGAGGTGATATTTCATTAGTTAGACAGGTTGTTGCCCAATATATACACTCACGAAAAAAAGAAAATGAATAAATAAAAAAGGGCTCGTTGTTTTTACGTTTTGCAGAACACAAAAAATGTATATGAATAACTTTTTTTCATTACCAAACGTACGTCACTTTTGATGCTCTGACCTCCATTCCCATTGCGTGTGTGTGTGTGTGTGTGTGTGTGTGTGTGTGTGTGTGTGTGTGTGTGTGTGTGTGTGTGTGTGTGTGTGTGTGTGTGTGTGTGTGTGTCTAGGAGCACCGTACTTACCCTGACCAGTTTCTCCGAGTCACCGCGCCATTTGGAGACAAGTGAGGTGGCTGATATGTTGAAGAAGGTTGTATTGCACTCCGTCGCTACAGCCTTTGCCAGCAGTGTTTTGCCTGTCGAAAGAATAGTAGTAGTAGTAGTAGTAGTAGTAGTAGTAGTAGTAGTAGTAGTAGTAGTAGTAATAATAGTAGTATTTATGGAGCAAAGACAATTAAGGAAAAAGAGGAAGATAAAATAGAATGACATTGAAGTCTCGTCTTGCAATTGAATGTTATCTGTGACGTTAAACATTGTTGTATCTTTCCTTCCTTCTGTGTATTTCCCAAACTGTGTCTAGTTTCCCTCACCCCTTCATTGTTCTCATATCAAAGTCACCCTCTCGTGGCATTTGTCTCTACCTTCCTTGCTCTTCCCTCTTGCTGTTGTATCTTCCTCTTTATACTAACAGGGAAGAGAGGGAGGAGAGGATGAAGTGTAGAGGCGTAGAACATGTGGCTGGATGCTTTGTATTCTCTCCAAAATGGTTAACAAGTTATTCAATGTTGCCTTAGTAGAGAAAACATATTTATATACATGCAGTTAATTGTCAAAAAAAATACCAGAATACCAATATTTTTGAAACTTCACTTAAAAAGAAAAAGTCTAGAGGAGGCAACAAGGAATTAACTTAACTATTCTCTCCTCCCTTACACCTGTTTCCTCACCTGTGCCTGGGGGTCCGTAGAGCAGGATGCCTCGCCAGGGCTTGAACCTGCCAATAAAGAGCTGTGGGTACTTGAGGGGATACACCACCGCCTCTTTCACCAGCCTCTTGGCGTCCTCAAGCCCAAGGATCTCATTCCACCTCACCTCCGGATTCTCCACCAGAATTTCCTGCAAAGTAGTGGAAGAAAAAAAGTTAGAATTTATACTATTTTTAACGTATGAAATTTGTACTTAAATGGGAGGATCGTTTTGGATTTGATATTTTTCTTCTGTCACTTAAAACCAATAGTGTTTGTGAAGGTAAATTAGGACATAGAGGAAACAAACAAGAACGAGAATTAATATACTTATGGCTAGTCACCCTTGAAGTATCCATCTCACAAGTGCATGGCAGATATATACAAAAAGAGGACACACTACTTTATAATTCAGTCTGACAGATGTATATAAAAACAAGTTATCATGAAGCACATATGAAAGCAGCAAGTGTGAGGAGGGATACAGGTGTGCTTAAGATTATCTAGAAGTCATAGGTTAGCTTAGGTTAGGTGTTAGGTGTTAGGGAGTCATTACCCGTTGGATGATGTTGGCCAGATCCCTGAACTCTCCAGAGAAGTGAGGAAGCATCGTGGTTGGCTTGGCACTCTTTTCATCCCACAGGTCACCCCCTTCCTCCTCCTCACCACCTGCAAACAAGGTCAGATCAGGTCAGGTCAGGTCAGGTCAAAAGTTATTACTTACCTATACCGCATTTATATTATTGATTACGTTGAGGATATCATGACTAGGTAGACTTTGTTACTTTACCTCATAGTTGGTGTTAAGTGGGGGTGTTTTTGGTGTGTGTGTGTGTGTGTGTGTGTGTGTGTGTGTGTGTGTGTGTGTGTGTGTGTGTGTGTGTGTGTGTGTGTGTGTGTGTCAATATACAAAGCCAAATAGACATATAAACCATCCTCTAACCGGAGTGAATCATAAGGAAACTAAAAATTTACCCTAAAAAACCATCAACATACATAAAGAATAACAAAATCAATGAAATAACCAACCTGTATAAAATGTAAAGGTCACGAGAAAGGTCAGAGGTCACACTCACCTGCTTGGGGTTCAGCCTGCGAGGACGGGGCTCGAGGTGGACCTTTACCAATGTCCCCAATGTTGTCCTCGAGTCTCGTGTAATCACTTATCATCTGTTTGAGGTTAATAACTTGACGAGGCTGAAGGGATAGAATAAAGGGTGAGTTAGAAGGGAATTTTAAGGGATTTGGGGTAAAGGGAAAGGGTGATGAGGCGAAGGGGAAAGGGAGGGAGTTTAAGGGAAGAAATGTAAGATGGTGCAAATGGAGTTCCCGCCAAAACAAAAGAACGTGAATGCAAAAAAAAAGGAAAAGAAAAGAAAAGGAAAACAGCTTAACGAATGGATACAAATAAAAACTAATTATGACTTTTAAGACTTAGAAAGGAATACTAACTTTAGAATAAATCAAATAAAGAGGATGAAATAACTCTACGATGATTGAGAATAATTATTTGAGGGAGAGAAACTAAAGAATCAAGCGATAAATAACAATACTAAAACTAAACAATCATATATAAAAAAAAGTTATTAAATTAAAAATAGACAATGAACAACTAAGCGACAATTATTAAAAGAAAAACAGAAAGACGAAGAGGAAAAATCAGGAAGTATCAAGTAAGATATAATAATTAAGTTGTCAAAGGTGAGAGAGAAAAATAAAACTTGCACAGTCTTACCATGCGTCCTGTTTTGACTGGCCCCAGATGCCCCGCCGCCCCGCCCCGCTCACTATCCGTATCTGAGGAAGACTTCGATTGGTCCTTCTTCTCGTCCCCGGAACTCCTGACGGGGCCGCTGCTGCTGGACATGCGACGCCCCCCGACCAGCGGACCCCTGCAGCGCCAGATTATTATTAGAAGGGAGGAAGGGAATGTTTCAGATGTTAGAGTTTGTCTTGTGTATAGTTCAACTTTTTCCATAGTGTTGCTGAAGTTGGTTTTTTCTTCTTTAATGCTTATTTGTGTATATTATTACGTGTCTTTTTGCATTTTTCTATTCACTGAAAAGGCTTACATCATTCTCACACACGCCTCCACCGCCCCCCCTCCCCCACACACACCTGTTAAGCTCCTCGCGTTTCTTGTTGTCAATACTTTTATTCCTGACGGAGTTTCTGGAGCGTGCGTAACCCCTGACCTCCACCACGTCCTCGTTCAAGCTGGGGTCACTGGCGGTGCGTCCCATGCTGCTCCCTGACCCTCCGCTCCTAGGCAGTGACCTCCTTCTGGGGATCAATAAAGGAATAAAATAAAATGCGTAAAAAGGAAAGAAAAGATACTGCACTTGGAAGGAAATATCTCAAAAATAAGAATGTTTTATTTCTTTATCATATTTCAAGACGGATTTCCATTTTTCCTTCACATTTTATACATTGAAGACCCACCTGAAGAAGGGAGTCTTTTTACCCGCGGGCGTCTCATTGCCTGAGGTGTTCTCGTCGCCGTGGCCGTGGAGATCACAACGGTGTGGCTTGGGCGGGGGTCTTGGTATTATGATCCGCCTGGCCAGCCGAGGATACTTCTGAAACTAAGGACAGAAAGGGTTGCTAAGGGAGTGGTGGTGAAGGTGGTTGAGGATGACAGTGATAGGAAGAAAGGACGTATTGTGTTTGTTATAGATGCTTGCAAGGTTAGGATGGTGCAGTTAGACAGCTTGTAGGGGACGGAAGCTGATAGTTGACTGATACAATGGAAAATAGGTGAAGTTTTGGCATTATGATATCGTGACGTCCAGAGAAACAGTTGAATAGATATACAGAAGCAAAGAAGAAGTAAAGAAGAGGAGGGGGATGAGGAGGACTTACCTTGTTTACGAACCAGTTCTCGTAGTCTTCCAGAATCCCAGAAAGGTCGACTTTCTCACACACACTGAACTGCTCCGTGTTGAGCCGCGAATCCTGCGCCAGGAGCTTGGCTGCGTCGCCGTACCTGAAGAGAAAGAGAGAGTGAGAGAGGGATGTGCGTGTGTGTGTATGTGTGGTGTGAGATCTGGTTCGTGTTTTTATAATGTATGCTATTGCTGTTATTGTAGTAGTAGTAGCAATAGTAGTAGTAGAAGTAGTGGTGGTGGTGGTCATACTAATGGTGGTCGTGGTGATGGTGGTGGTGGTGGTGGTGATGGTGATGGTGATGGTGGTGGTAGTGGTGGTGGTGGTGGTGGTGGTAAAGGGCAGCAAATACAACTAAATATTCATGGATAGCCTTGCCAGCATCAGCTGATCCGTGTTTGGTGGACATTACTCAAAGTCCTTCTTGTTGTCAATATGAATCAATGCCTCGTGTGTCTGGGGGTCGTGGCGGCTCACCTGTGGAGGCCCTCAACAACGACCTCAGGTGTGCCTCAGGATACACACACAATACAAAGAGAATAACTGATAAAGGTCAAATGCATTGTATAGATTACTAAACCATATAGATTATTGTATCAAAATCGTTTTATAGACTTGTGTAGGTTTTCCATCGATTCCAATACAGTGATCTGGCTATAACAATTTTTATCAATAAACTATTAAAACACATTGATAGTTGTTGCGTAGGAAAAGTGTGTTGGCACCGCCTGAGTGTTAAAGGTGAAGGATTGAGTCGATAATGAACCAAAAACACAGCAGTCACGCATGACATTCGTACACTACACTTGAATATATGATGTGCATTCCTTTGGCGACCTTCGTGCCTCACCGACATTAAGTCTGTTTTAAGAGAGGAAAGACGAAGTGTTATAGATGATCCGAGTCTTAAATATCACGACGTATTTCTTGTAGTGTGTTGTAATCATCTTTCTTGGTAGGACTTTATAATGTAGTCAGGTTTTTAAGGGGAAATAAAGCGTGTGACGAAACAAGGCTTGGGTGTGTTTTATCTTACTAATGTGGGTTATCTTGACACTTTTTTATACCACTGTTTCCACGAATGTCATATCATCACCACGACTATAAATACGCGACATATTCCTGTTGTGTTGTGTTTGGTTAGACCCGAACATGTTGTGAACGAAGAGGGAATGAATAATAGAAACACACACACACACACACACACACACACACACACACACACACACACACACACACACACACACACACACACACACACACACACGGTGATCTTTACACCTCACTAAAGGTCGTAATGGAGTGAACTGACCTAGATTTATTGACACACACACACACACACACACACACACACACACACACACACACACACACACACACACACACACACACACACACACACACACACACACACACACACACACACACTTACCCTTCATGGTCAAGGTAATGATGTACTAAAATAAGAAGAGATTTCCGGCGAACTTCTGCTCTCTTGTCCGCCTGTTGGGAAGAGAGAGAGAGAGAGAGAGAGAGAGAGAGAGAGAGAGAGAGAGAGAGAGAGAGAGAGAGAGAGAGAGAGAGAGAGAGAGAGAGAGAGAGAGAGAGAGAGAGAGAGAGTAGAGAGTTATTAATATTCATAACAATGTTTTTTTAAGACTAATACATTATTTATTCATTAGATTTAATTAAATTTGAATTAAATGTTTGAAACTACAAAATACAAGCGACCTAAATATTATTGTGACTGCTATATATTTTTTATCATCATCATCATCATCATCATCATCATCATCATCATCATCATCATCATCATCATCATCATCATCAAGGGTACAACAGGTAATAGTGCAGGTAGGAACATTAAGGATTTACTGTGATTTAGTGGTGATGAGGATTTTAGGATTAATGATAATGTTACCTAGTAGTTTTACCTTCATTAAATTCCCCTCCTTCGTACCCTCCCTTCCTCCCTTCCTTCCTCCCTCCCTTCCTCCCTTCCTCGCTCCCCTCCTTCCCTATACTACTTCCTGTCTCCCTTATTTTGTTCATTAATTATCTCCCTTTTTTTCCCTCTCCCTCAATGTCCGTTATATCGACCTTTTCCTCCCCCTTCCTCCTCTTCTTCCTCCCTTCCTCTTCTACTTCCTCCCTTCCTCCTCTTCTTCCTCCCTTCCTCCTCTTTTTCCTCCCTTCCTCCCTTATGAAATCTTTGTTGACCAATAATCACGTTTTCCCTTTCTCCTAATTATCCTTTCTTCACTCTCCTTCCTCTCCTTTATTACGCTTGCCTAACCATGCCATTCTATTATTTTTTTTCTCTCTTTTACCTTGTGTTTCCTTCTTTCTTTTTCTTTTTTTTGGGGGGTGGGTGGGTGTGGTCCTATGTGCTACGTTTCAGCACACACACACACACACACGTACACACACACTCACGTTGATACAGCTTGTGTATTTAAATAAACACACATCAACACGCACTTAGGATTAACCCACCTTGTCTCCCTCCCCAGAATTATCTTTTTTTTGTCTTTTTATACAGTAGACAACAGCGCAGTGAAAGAAACAAAAGAGGTACGTACTACAAGCAAATCTAAATCAATGATAGTAGAAGTGAATGACCTCAGACCCTTACTGTATCTTTATGAACCTCTGTTTATTCCCCTCAATGCTTCACACAGTTTATCTTTCTCTTCATAGTTTTCATATTTATACAGACTCCTTGTTTTCTCCTCCTTCTATTGGTGTGATTCTAGGTTGTATAGTCACACCTTCCTATCTTATGCCGTCCTGTCTTGTCTTGTCTACTCTAGTGGCTTGTTCTTCTGTATGTTCACGCTACAGTTTTAGGGTTTTACTGAGAACTGATAGTGTGTGGAGGTGTTTACTTGAGTGTGTGGTTTAATGATTACGTTTTCTGTTACAGGTAATGGGGTTCCTCGTCCCTAGGTGTTCCGGCAACTCAAGGTAAGAATGGAAGCTCTTTACTTTTTATTTTCTCTCTTTTACTCTCACTGGTCTTCTTTTTTTTTTCTCTCACTCTCTTTCCAATATTCTGTTTTCAATTAGTTTGGGTCTGGTAAAAGAAAATGGATTGCTATGTGTGTTAGTTACATGGTGATTTATATATATTTTTTTCCGTTTCGTGCACCCAATTTAACGTATTCAGTCCCCTTTCCATAACATTTTAAAAGGATTCGTAGATAAATTTAAATTCGAGTCTATTTGGAAGGTGACGTGAAAATCATGTGAAAGTGAAATGTTTTAGCGTGTATATCCCTTAATTGTACCCTATTGTGCCATGTCCAGGTGTTAAATACTGCCTCATTTATTCCGGTATATAATCCATAAATCCGTTCCCTTTGTGCATCAGATTAACAGGACCCAAAATGCATTATAAGAGTCGCTTGATGGCAGCTTTAATTAACACAAGATCAAAGCAAAAAAGTTACTCATTACCACTGCTAATATTACGCTGCACATATTGACTCATTACAACCTTTCCCATTGGTGACAGTCTGACCCCAAATACACGTAGTTATGAATGCAATAGAACGGCTTTAGAGGCGATACGAAATTAGCACGAAGCTGTATGCAACATTTCACTATTCTCCACAGACGAACCGAGACTCAATGGCCGTATTGATGAGGGTCGATGAGGGTGGTTGGGGGGGAGGGGATGTGAGGTTCAAGTGTGACATTCAGGTATACAGGAGCTATTAGTGTACAGATATAGAGGTGTTGTGAGGCTACTAGTGTGTGGAGGATTAAGTGTAGGGTATGTGAGCTAGTGACAGTAAGGAGGAGGAGGAGGATGTGTAAGGGCGAGATAGGGAAGTGTAGGTGTTGTGAGGGGAGGAAGAGGTGAAGGTTAGAACTATGGTGACTACTTCTTATTACAGTCAGTCACCCACCTCTAAGGAAGGAGTGATAGGGGGGAGTGCCATCAATCCTCTATCATCCTCCCCACCACCACCACTACCATCACCACCACCACCACCACTACCCTTTGAAGGTGTGAGCTCGTTCGTGGGTTTTATCGCCTCCCACCTGCTGCCGCCCTCCTGCAGCCACTGACCGTCACCTGCCTGGCTACTGAAATTAATTAATGACCAGTTTACAAAATATCAAGTTGTAAGCTCAAGTGGTTATCGTCCTTGAGACTAATTACTTGTTGGCGCAAGAGGAGTAATTATTGGAGTGAGGGAATGAAGGGAATAACGTGCGTGGAATTAAAAGAGAAAAATAGCAAAGCACTTAGTCCAAACATATGATTTTTTTTTCTCTCGTTATGGTAAGAAGCATTTAAGAAGAAGAAAAACGTGCAACTTAAAGGGGAAAAAAATTAATATTGTTTTCTCAATGACTTTATCTATACACACACACACACACACACACACACACACACACACACACACACACACACACACACACACACACACTCACCAGATCCTTGGCCTGACTGGCAGCTCGCAGGGACTGGAGGGACAGGTGGGCGTTGCCAGCCATCAAGAAGCATCTGCAAATTAGAGACACTGTCAGTTGACCTTGACCTTACCTCTACCCTGACCTAACTTCTACCATGACCTGTCCTCGTCCTTAACAGTGACCTAACCCTCATCCCTCTGTATAATGTTCGTCTATTTTCGCTTTGACCTCTTTTTCCCTAAAATATGATGTCTTTTATTTCAACTTTGCAGCTTAACGTTGAGAGAAGATAAGATTGCGTGGAAGTGCGCATCGTTTTTTTTCCCTCGCTGCCTGGAGGTTGTGAGGATTCTGTTTTAAAGAGGAAGTCGTCAAGTTTGTTCTGCTTGACGTATAGACACCAACGTAACCCTTACTGAATATATTTACTTGCTATACATCGCTATCAGATATATGTGGATAGAGGTAGATACACACACACACACACACACACACACACACACACACACACACACACACACACACACACACACACACACACACACACACACACACACACACACATATAATGGTTGTC